>REGL01000247.1:274013-295924 GCA_004194395.1 Aurelia aurita complex sp. Pacific
CCAGACCCAGCATATGTTTGTTTGTGCAAGTCAAAGTCAGTCAAAGTAACCTCTCGAGCTAGGCCCTGGATGGAATCAAAGCCTTGCCCTTGGGATATCGTCAACAGATAAGCTGCAGAAGTCATTCCGACTCTGTGAATATTCGAAGCAAGATAGAGTATAAAAAGAAATCCTCTCATAGTTGTAATCAACACATAATGTGATACGCACCAGATTGTGAAATTCACTTCTTCCTTCTTCGCGTCCTGCAAACAGCTAGCGTTACAAAGATAGACGAGGGACCTCCAAAATGGCGAACAGATCGATACAGATCGAAAGTTGCAGAGGCCTTGCAGACCTGCAGCTAACAACGCTGTTGTTGTCGTTGTTTCACACAGGAAGCTCCCTCTGGTTTCACCAAATCACTAAATCCACTTATCTGTGACTAATGCGTTACAAAGATAGATAATCCACGGTTTCAAAATTGGACCTGCCTACGATGCCGCTTTGCAGGCGCTTCGCGCTCCGCAGCTGCAATTATTATTATTATTATTATTATTATTATTATTATTATTATTATTATTATTCAATCGTCGTCAGTCGTCGTCAATCGTCTTCAATCGTTTTCAATCGTCTTCAATCGTCGTCAATCGTCTTCAATCGGACATTCCTTCCTGTGGCTATGGGAGACATTCTGCAGAACCATGCAGAAACCCGCAAAAACGAATGGAAACAACAACCAAAATTTTTCGGTTTTCCTTCCTGACAACAATCGCATTTACAAGTATCCAGCGCATATTATCCTCCGTTATCCTACTGGGAGAATGGAATCCTCCTAACTAATTTTTTGATGCTAATGGCGAAGATTCGTTCATGCTGCCAAGGGGAAACACGTGTTCATGTAAAGCAGAGATCATAGGAGAAGTTTGTGGCAATTTGGAGAGGGCTTTCTCGGGAAAATCCCTCATATTTTCGGATGAAGCGGCTGATTTCAGCCAGAAAATTCCCGAAAGTTAATTTGAAATTTTGAAATATTGGCTATTCAAGAAGGTAAAAATATAGATTATTGCTGTGATATTCAATGGACAAGAGACTTTCAAACCCCGTACGTTTTTTCTGATACATCCGGTGCAATCAAATTTTTATGACTTTTTAAAAGTTTCACTTCTTTATGTCATCCAGTATTACTACAAAACACCCATGCAATTCCTAATTAATGAATTTAATAAGCTGTTTTTCAAGTAAGAATGTAATCATTAAGGCAAAAAAGATACATGGAAAACTACTTCTTTGAAAGTTTGTAACTTCATTTTGGAACAAATGTAATGTTAGAAGAAACATAATATGCCTGGCCATGTGACATCTTATAGATCCTATTTGTAGGAAATTTCATCCAGGTTTTGCAGGAAATAGGGATTTTAGATTTTGCTGCCAGCAAGAAAATTAGGTTTTCCAGCCCTGGTGTAGGGAAAGAAGCAATGGGTTTATCGATTTTGGGTATTTACCACCAGGATACCAAGGACTCAGGCAATCGAAATCTGAAAGATTTGTAATAATAAACTCAGTGACGCATTTACCTATGGACCCACTGGGCCCGGGCCTAGGGGTCCCCTAGAATTCTTAGATCTAGGGGGCCGCGAGCAAATTTGAAAAAACCCATGAAGTTCTGTTGATTTCACTCTTGTGTTTGAAATTATTGTTAAAAAACCTCTCGAAAAGTTCATCGATAAAAGGAGGAATCTCGTTGATAAATGATACCGAAGCTGAAGTCCATAAAAAGAAAGAAATGGAAGAGGCGACAACCCCATGAAACACAAAAGCCTATTTTGGATGATCTATTAGAGCAAATTGTGAAAGGAGATGAAGCTGCAACTTCCCAAAGGCAATTACCGCACATAGATTCTTGCTCAATGCAATGACCGCACTTTGCCATGCAGAGTTTCCTCCAGTGAAAGAAGTTTCTCCATGCTGAAAGGGTCAAGAGTCAGGTGTCAACTAAGGTCCACAATGTCACAAGAGCGCGTTGTTGCCTTTTGCCTAATGAATGGCAGCAAATTTCGAAGTCTCGAGGCACGAGGGGGGGGGGATTGCCCCCACTTTTGTCCAAAGCTGGGTATAGGTTGTGAAAGACCTTTCTGAGAAATGTCAAAACTTCCATTTTAGCACTGGCATTTTGTAGGATAACCGTCACTAAATATCAAATTTTCCTTGTCGCTAATGGCAAGCATGATATTAGGAGATGCATTCTAAGCCAAAATAAAGGGGGAAGCACCCAAAATTTTCCGGGGGCTTCGCCCCCCAGGCCCCCTTTGGTTCCCCTCATTTAATTTACCCTGGCCACGCCACTGTCGTGATGTTTTTAGACCCCAAGAATATCATCCGAAATTTTGCAGCAGTTAAGGCAAGACGAAAATCATGAAAAACCATTGGACAAGGGGAGTTTTCTTGGGATTGTACCGACATGTATATATTTGTACAAGTTTACTCATTTCTTCAAGTTTTACCCTTTCAAAATGTTTAGCTAATATTAACTTGTTTGGCTACGGCTGAATCTGGTGGCCTTATCCCTACATGGCATACATGCTAACAGGGTATCGCGAGTACTATGATACACATTTTTTTAGGTATATTCTAAGGGGCCCCAACCAGTTTTGGGCCCAGGGCCCCAACAGACTTAAATGCGGCCCTGAATAAACTTGACACTGTTAAGAAATTAAATATCATGGGGTTCAAGTTGACCACAACCTGGACTGTAAAGAGCACACCAAGCACTCACCACTACATTCTCAAGAGCCCTTGGATTTAAAAACATGCTAGCAATTCCTTCCAATGGCCTCCTAGAAGACAATTGCACCCAGCCCTATTTCACATGGTGTATTTCTTTAATGTTTTGGTATCTGATGGGGAGCCATTTGCCCCCTCTTTTCCCCCGAAACTACAAAGGAGACAACAAAAGTTCTTTGGAGCATTAGCTTTTCAAATATAACAACTTCAATTGATTAGGCACAGAATTCGTTGCTCAGCCAATAAAACAAAGGGAATTGGCAAATTGATAGCTTTTCACAAGTAAAGTTCTACTTAATCAAATACCAAACGGATTTAATTGAAAATGGTCTTAAATGATAAAAACGACAAGTAAGAATCAATATACTTTGAGAGCAATCAGCAATTTAGCTCTTTGTTCTCTGGAGGGTTTGTCACTGCAATATTTCTTATTTGTCTTCCTATTTCCAATCCACATCAACTTAAAATGTATGACATAAGTAGGATCTAGCTAACTTTACACAATTTTTAAGTATCTTACCCGATCTAGTATCCAGCATTGGACCATGTGGTTTGGGTACAACTTTTTTGAATAGGTCCGATTCGTGTCTGACAGGATCTTTTGTAATGATATTGAATCTGAAATCGTTATTCACCATAAGGCCTTTATTTGTCTCCTGGGTATCAACGTCGAGGAAGTTGACAGAAAGCCACTTCAACGCGCGCTCGTGTACTTCAAAGAAATTTGATTTAGCGTCCAGCCGAATCACCGCTTCATAGCTTGATGATGGCAAACTGTGCACCTTCCAGCCAATCTTCTCCCGACTATAGCCATTACTACCAGGTGAAAATCCACACTCTTCAAGTGCTGAGACATAAACAGTGCGGCTTAATTCTGAGACTGACGGATTTCTGTTATTTTTCGCTAATAGCCCATTGCAGAATGAAGCTGTAACGGAATTTTTCTTGCTATCTTTCTTTACGTTCTTCGTCGGTTTCTGCCGTGACCTCACTCCACCGTCATGGCCTTTGATTGGACTCAAATGAATCTGCTTCAATGAAGCGGGAGGTGCTTTATCATCATCTGGTGGAGCGGTAAATTCTCCACGCTGCCAATTCTTGCGATTCCTGCGGCCTTTTTCGATACGCAGTTCCAAGTTTTGTACGGATTCAGTGGGCTGAGAAATTGGAAGGCTTCGCGAGATATCAACTGTGTAACAAGAGCCAAACATCAGTGATATTGACAATGAACCTGAAGGACAAAAATCCGTTATCATAAACTGCTTTTCGTCAAATGAACAATTGCGGATGGGCCAAAATAATTAAACCCGATGATAAAAGACTTCTGAAAAAGTTTCTGAATGCACGATTATAAAATACACCTGTTAAGTGAAAGTGATTTGATTTGATTTTATCTTTTTTATGATATGATATGATATGATATGATTTGATTTGATTGATTGATTGATTGATTGATTGGTTGATTTTGATCTTTTTATTTGAGAATCAGTTCATTATCAGCTGTCTTTGCAGAGGAATATGTTTTCTGAAAAAAGGTAGTCTCAAAAACCAGAAGGACAAAATCAATAACAGTCAGCAATATCCCATCAAAGCATTTATTGATTGTTAAGCACATTCTACCCAAGTTGCATGTTTCCCGTTTACAATGTGAATGATATCTAAATTCATCTTTGCAATGTTGAGACAACTGAATGATCCTCTGTGTAATCTAGGAGGGGGCTCCAGATCAGCAAGAAGTAAGTAGTACAGTTTACTTTATTAGGATATCATGACATGGTCGGTAAAAAGCCACAATATGATGATAAAAATGAACATTTTCCCACTCTTTATTTGCTCAATCACTATCTTTAATGTCTCTTATCTTTCGGCAGTATCATTGCACAAAAATGATGCGGGTAGAGGTTGTGACAATGCATAACATGAACAATGTCTTGCATTATGATTAGTGATTCTCTTTGAATGGTTTACGATACCATCTTTTTTCAAAGTCTTATTTCTCTGTAAATAAAGCTGATAATTATGTGATATTCACTCAGTAAGCGTGATTTAAGTTGCTCTAAATGGCAAATAATGTCATAACGATCTTGCTTTCAGAAAGGTCGTCAGGGACTTATTCTCTTGGGGGGTTTTCTCCTTTTTGGCCCACCAGTTAAACCGTTAGTTATCTATAATTTGAGTATTTTCAAGACAGAATTGTGGCTATGGACTCAGTTAATTTGAAAGGTAGCTACACATGAAGTTATCCTATTTTCAGTAATGTGTTTTAAGTGGGCTGGCAGGATTCCTAGCTAATGAAACCTAATTCAGGCCCACTATGCATGTCGCATCCAGGCATGGGACCCCAAGTTTAACGTCCCTTCCGAAGGACGGCGAAGTCAGTTGCAAGGTCAGGCCTCCGAGAGTTTGACCTCATTCGACAGAGCTTAACTTCAGTCACCTGACGGAGACGGTGCAAGCCACTCGGAAATTCCTCTCATATTTAACTGCACAACTTGGTAATCCAATGTCTGCCGTTCTGTACTTTCAATCAAGAGCCCCGAAGTAAAACTCACTCTTTAGTTTTGGAGTTAGTTTTCGAAGGAAAATGATGCTTCTCGGGTGTGTAACTGAAGAAGAAGGTTTCGTATTGCATTTTGGAGTAGTGTGTAAAAGGTAGCATATGGGGAAAATACTTGGTTTGCAGGATACAAGATGATGTTCTGATTGACGCTGTCGACCTGGATTCGTAAACTTTTTAATAACATACCTAAAACGATGCTATTTTTGACTGGAAATTTATTCATTTGTTGCATAATTCTATTGCTAATCCTGCCAACTGCTCCTTCAAGCCAATCATCTGATGCCTCGCTGCAGAGCGTTGGACGATGCCTCTCAGACACATGATGCAGCATGTTCCATGGCCCTATTGTTTTCTCAAAAGATACCTTTGAATAAAGAGAACTAAATAGTGATAATACAGTCAAAATGGAGAGTCCTGATCCAGTCGATAAAACTGGAAGTTCCGAATTTCAATGATGAACAGACCATATTGCTGGTTGAACCTGTTCTTAAATGGTCTTAAATCTTACATATGGATGGGAAACTTCAATTCAAACCCGAGATCTCCTAAAAAGTTGTTAGAGCCCTCAAGTAAAAAGTTCTACCTATAGAACTGCATCTCCCCATGTTAATGTTTGCAGCAGGCCAAGAAGGTCATTCTGAGGCAGTTCTTTGGTGCCATTCAATTTAATCAATTCAATTCAGCTAAAATGGTCGTTCTATGATGGTAATAGAAACTTAGGCTCCGTCCACACGTATACGTTTAAGTTCGTAAACGCATACATTGGTATGCGTTTACACCTTGCGTCCACAAGTAAACGGCGTTCCAGGTTACCCTAAACGCACACACTCGAAAACGCTTTCCAAAGTGGATAAGGAGCCTTAATAGAAAGTTTGTTAACCCTATTACTACTACCGGGGGGAGCACAAAGTGCCTGTGGCAAAGTTTATTTCAGTGGCGTGGCCACGGGGGATGGAGGGGGGCAATTGCCCCCCACTTTTGTGGAAAGATGGTCCTCGAGATTCCCCTAAAACCGAAGAGAAAATAGCTGGGTATAGGTTGGGTAAGAATTTTCCGAGAAATGTCAAATCTTTTCATTTTAGCACTGACAAGCATGATATTGGGAGATGCATTCTAAGCCAAAGTAAAGGATCTTTCTTCAACAATTTTCCTCGTGCTTTGATTCATAGGATAACTGTTGCAAAAAGATCAAGGTTTTCTTGCTATTAAAGGCAAGCATAATATTGGGAGATGCATTTTAAGCCAAAGTAAAGGGCGTGACCCCAAAAATGTTCCTGGCGGCTTCGCCCCCAGACCCCCTCATTCTAATACCCCCCCACTTAATTTACCCTGGCCACGCCGCTGGTTTATTTGATGCAGTGTCGTCACAGTGTAGTCACGATGCAGCGTCGTCTGTGAAAGCAGGCACCACATAATGCGAGCTACATCGAACTATTAGTCTAATGAGCAACATCACAAAATTAGTGTTGAAAATCTAAAAGGTAAAGAATGAAAAGACCTATACGAGAAGAAATTGCAGATGTACAATGTGGATTCACTGAAGGGATGGGAACTGCTAATGCGATATTTATCATGCGCAATGTAACTGAGCGAAGTATTGAGGTTCAAAAGGATCTGCATCTGTGTTTTATTGATTATTCAAAGGCGTTGGACAAGGTTCGACATGACAAACTGTTTGCCATACAAACTTGATATGGATGGAAAGACTTTGCGATGGATAAGAAATTTATATTGGGAACAGACTGCGGCAGTTAGAGTGGAAAATGAACTGAGTGATTGGATTAGAATCGAGAGAGATGTTCGACAAGGGTGTGTTTTATCACCAGACTTGTTTCCGTTGTACAGTGAAATATTCTTGAGGGAAGTCGAAGAGCTGCACGGAGTGGTTATTAATGGACGTAATGTAAACAACATCAGATATGCAGATGATACTGTCTTGATTGCTGAATCAGAAGAAGATCTCCAATATATTCTAGATAAAGTAATAGAAGAGAGTGAATCCTTGGGGTTGTCATTGAATGCGAAGAAAACATGCTTGATGACAATATCAAAGAAGCAGAGCCCATCAACATGTACGCTTACAGCCAATGGGATAGAGATAAAGCAAGTTGAACAATTCAACTATCTAGGAAGCTTTTTAACATCTGACCGCAAATGTGAATGTGAAATAAGGCGAAGAATTGCATTAAATAAAGAGGCATTCAACAAAAAGAGATCTGTTTTAACAAGTTCCAACATCACCATGTCAACAAGACAGAGAATCTTGAATTGTTACATCTCCTCAATCCTTCTATATGGATGTATGGTTTATAAGAAATTATTACCATGTGGTTTAGAAGAAGAATGCTCAAGATTTCATGGACAGATAAAGTATCAAATGAACGAGTACTAACAAAAGCTAACGTAAAGTGCAAACTGTTACAGACCATAAAAAATAGGAAAATGACATTTTTAGGACACGTTATGTGGAGAAAAGGCACAGAGAATCTATCGCTGACTGGGAAAATAGATGGTAAAAGAGCGAGAGGCAGATCGAGAATGACATATTTGAGCAACATCAAAGAATGGACCAACACGGCAAATTGAAATGATCTCATTCAAACATGTCAAGATAGAGAAGCTTGGAAGAGCATGATCGTCAACGCACTCGCGCATGACACATAAAGAAGAAGAAGTCGTCACTTCGAAAGATAAAAAGCTGAAAGTTTGCGACACTTCCTGAAAGACAGCGTGTCCATGTAAGTACAGCAGCATATACACTCATGTCAAATATGCTGACATGATGCTGACGAAGAGCCTCGAAGAGCGCACTGTGATTGGTAGAATTTAAGTGATCACATCCAAAATTATAATTTAAATTTCATAACGAGGCCGCCTGCTGTGAAACTTAAGGTTCAGTTCTGGAAGCGCAACCGCAAGTAAGTTATCAGTCTGCCTATATTACAACTGGTTACCTTTGAGTTGCATGGTAAAGTATATCAGGTGAAAATAGCAAAGTTGCTGTACTAAAAATTGAATGTCTTTCTAAATAATAGACACTGATCAAGTTACCATCCTCTTTTCAACACGTGGCCAGCCAGAAATCTAATGAAAGAATACCGTTTAAATCCTTACTGGTTCTTGAAGCACGCGGAAATCATCCAAGTTCACGGTATTCAGCCAATCAAATCACCCCTTTCAAACTTCGTGGTATCAAATCGTTCGTTAGAAGGGAATTCTCTACGAAAATTGAAATTGCTGCTAAGTTGCAATAATTACATGGATTTTTTTTTGAAAAATCGGTAGCGTGCCCGCCTGCAGTTTGTAGCGTGCTTCAGACAAATATCTCACTTGGAGCCGAAATTGTATTCGTTTTCCGGATGACGAATATTGACCTGTGTTCAAACATTGATAAGAGTGGCTACAAATAAGATATAAGGATAAGAATCTCAGCGAATATGGATATTGCCGAAAGAAATAACCCAAACACTTTCCCCCTTTCCCTTCAATTACATCTCAAAATCGCAGACGATTTTCAGCGATTTCTGTCAGAAAAATAAAGATGCCATAGGCCCAAGAAGAATCTCGAAAGATCGCAAGGAGCCTCATTTCATCAGTGTAAGTGATGTGAAAGTAGGCTCAGCATACAGCACTTTTCAAAGCATTTCCACAGGCGTTCCACAAGGGTCTGTACTTGGACCTCTGCTTTTCAATATCTTCATAAACGATCTGTTCTTCACAGATTTGGATTCTGAGATATGCAATTTTGCTGACGATACAACAATTTAGGCATGTGACACATCTGTAGATGCTGTCATAATAAAATTAGAGGACGATTTAAAAAAGCTCCGAGATTGGTTTAAAAATAATGGAATGTGTGCCAATCCAGCGAAATTTCAAATGATGTTTTTAGGTCTCAAGAGTGACAACTCGTTTTGCCTCAACATCGGTGGACAACAAATAAAGCAGAGCGAGCAGGTAAAGCTCCTCGGCGTACAAATCGACAACTCTTTAACATTTGACGCCCACGTCAAGGAGTTATGTCGAAAAATAAACCAAAAATTATGTGCGTTCTCAAGAATAAGACCATTCCTCGATGAAGAGAAAGCTAAAATGCTACTAACATCAATTGTCATGTCAAACTTTTCATATTGTCCCTTGATATGGCTATTTTGTAGCAAAACTGCTAACAAAGATATAAATAGGACAAATAAACGTGCCTTGAGGGTTTTGTACGGAGATTATGACTCATCATTTGACCAACTTTTAGCCAGGGCTGAAAGCGTTACAGTTCACCAGAAGAATCTGCAAAGTCTTATGATAGAAATTTATAAGACCATGAACCATCTTAACCCTTCATATATTTGGGAGTTCTTTGTTAAAAAGGATATACCTTACAATCTCCGCACCAAAGAGCTATGCAGGCTTCCATCAGCACAGTCACATCGATATGGACTAAATTCTCTTTTCGTTTAGAGGTAGTCTCCTGTGGAACACTCTAGATGATGAACTAAAGAGAGCTGATAACTTGAGAAGTTTTAAAAGGGGGATCAAAGAATGGGATGGCAAAAGATGTAAATGTTTAATTTGTAAATAGTTTTGTTATATTGTAAATAGTTGATATAAATTAGTTTTTAGTAACTATGTACATATCAACTTTAAAAAATAATGTGATGATGATGAGTGTATACTCTTTACAAAACATTCAAAGATGGAATTAAAAGGTGCAGATTTTTCTCTCGTTCGATTTTCATAACAGCAGTATAAAATGTATTATATTTTCCAACTAATAGGCCGAACATTGCTTTCAGAACATTTCCTTTTTCATAACGCACATTCTACTCAGATCAGTCTTCGTGAAATCGGCTATTCTCTAAGCATGGTAAAAGATGTCATAACATTCTGGCGGTAAAATTTCGCTAATTCAGTATCCCGGACGGCGAGAAACATTTCGACAAGAGTTTTGAAAATCGTTCTTTTGCTTGAAATGGATTAAAAAGCATCACACATATGACACCTTCATGAAAGGAAAGAGATTCAATATGATTCAGAACTAAGCATCTATGCAAATTACCGATTACGAAAACGATAGAACTTGGCATGGAGTCGCTCTTATACAGACGAACCCTATAGTGGAACTCTGAACGTAGAAATAAATGAGCTACCAACAGTTGCAAGATTTAAAAGAAAGATCAAAACCTGGACGTATGAACAGTGTAATTATAGAGTGTCGATTTGCTATGTAGCTTGTAAATAGTATTATTATCGTACATTATACTGAAATAGTTGGTATTGATTAGTTTCCTAGAACTATTTCACAACAACTTTAAAGTGCACCTAAACCCAAAATGTTTTATCCTTGATTATGATAGAGGGCGTTGAGCTGAGTTGAAAACCGAAAACCGAATTGAATTCCGATGCGTGGTTCCGGAGTTATGCCCCACTAAAGTCGCGTTTTTGGACAATTTTTTGTGGACACTGCCGGGCTATTTTGACCAGTCTGGAGTCTGGGGCGATAGCGGATGTGACGTCGACTCAGGTATACACACTCAGGTCTCAGTGTAGCCTAAGTGATTTCGCAGTCAATTTTAGTGCCAGTGGTGGTTGCAGAAGGGAGGAAGGCAAGAAACAACGCAAATCTGGTAAACAGATACGTGGCTGCTAATTGTGGAAATACTCACTGCAAAAAATGACAAAATTTCGGGAAATTTTGGGGAAACGGACACTTTCCCCATAATTTCCCAAGAAGGAAATGGAAATGTCTGTTTCCCTTCAATTTCCCAGATAAACTTGTCCGTTTCCCTTAAATTTCCAAGCAGAAACTAAAGGGAAATTTTGATATTTTTGCAGTGACTTCAGATTTAAAGAATGGTATAACATTGCATGCTATTCCGTTTCATGGCAAAGAAAATACAACTGCAAAGGAGAGACTACGTGAATGGATAGCGTTCGTGAAACAAAAACGTGCCAAATGGGAAGCTTCGACAGCATCTTGCTTGTGCTCAAAACACTTTAAACCCGAGGATTACTTGAGAAGATTTAACTGGTCTGAGTTGCTGGTTGCTGGTCAGTTTGACACTCATTTCGGTCTGCTCTCGAAGCCCTTGGAACGCTTACACGACACAGGCGAAATGAAACTCAGGTTGACCTGAAACTCGGTTTCTGAGGTCGGTCAGATTTTTCAGGTCGATCTGAAATTTTCATGTGAGCAGAACGCATTGTTTATATTCTCGAAAATTTTGATAAGGCAGAAGATAAAATGATAACAAATAGTGAAAACTCGAAAACTCATGCTGAGAAACAGTAATGATATAAGCAAAAAACACCAAGGGAGGGTAATGCTAGTAATGCCAAGATTCCCGTTGCTCAGAGTTCCTCCGAGGCGCAAGGAAGGTCCGAGGCGTATATTTTAGAGTCTTAGTTGATGGAATGTGGTTTTTAAAATCATACTGAAATGACTAGAAACTCATAACTAACCTTACCTAATACCACTCTGAACTCTGTTTAGAAGGAACATAAAAAAATGTCAAGCCAAGTAACAAGATTCACCAAGGGGCGCCACTAAGAACGGGCCTAATTTTTCACTGATCTTGTTTACGTACCTGCACAGATGTTCTGCTTCCAATTCCTAACCTTCCGCTTCATCCTCCATAATAACACGTTCTTCAGGCGATAGGACATCACATAATTTCTATTAAAATCTTTATTGGTATTTTCAAACACTTTTCTCCTTGGGAACTCTCTCTAAAAACCCCTTTGAAAGAACTTCCATGATCATAAGCCTAACTGTAAATGAATCACAACAGTCAACGAAATTGACCTGCTGACACTAAAATCACAATGACTCCACATTTTTGTACGAACACCCTATTAACATTTGACAACATTGGAAAGCGGATTCTTTATGCTTTTCAAACATCCTAATTGTTCCATTCAAAAGGTAATGCTACCCAGGAGAATTACGTCATCTCTGCTGGACGAGAAATGTCGCTCGCCAATGAGGAAAGGACACCTTGTGCGGTCGAGAGATGAAGTTGGCGTCATACCAATTCCAACAATCCATGCCGAGAAACCTACAACAGACGACTGTAAGGAGGTCTGACTCAAACAAACTCTTTTTTGGTGCATTTTATTGGAACTTTGACTTCGTCTAAGCTTCGATATGAACGCCTCATAACAACTGGTTTATGACAGCGATCAATTCGTTCGATCATTTGTCATCCTGAGTAGTCGTCACTAGTTCCCAGGCCGTAGGTGCCCGGTAGTGTCCACAGTCCAAGCTCGACAAAATGCATTATAAAACGAGTTTGGAAAATGATTTTGGAAAATTTTTTTGGGTAGAATAGCATTTCTTGATGAGTTCTATCGGAAAATGAAATAAAAAATTTTGGGTTTATGTGCACTTTAAAGAATAGAGATGATTTGACTTGATTCGATTTGTATTTGATTACATGGAATTAGACGTGGTTTCAACCTAAGAGCAGCAGTGATAATTTGATTAAAAGTACCGGGTGAGTCAGAAAAAAGAATCCCCGCTTGGAAGGCCATTGTTCTATGAATATCAAAGCAATAATAATGAAAATTGTTTTATTTTATTGCCAATATGTTCAATTAGGTTCAGTAATTTACCGGACCTTAATCGGCCATTCTTTCTCGTCGGTATGGGTGGTTTTCTGCAGCAAGCCCCTTTCAAAAACCTGAAAAGACAAATGAAAACAGTGAGCAAATTTCCCTCCTAAAATTGATGACACTCACATGAATTCATGCATTTTGTCCTCTTGGGAGAATGGAATCCCCTTGAATAGGTCATCGATACCAGGGGGGAGGACTTGTTCATCCTCGCAAGAGGATAGCACGTCCTAAAGTGTCCACAAGTCATTGCTGTAAGGCCATCGTAAGGCAGAAATGTAAGAAAAATGTGTTCATGATTTTGGGCACGTTTTGAAGGTTTTTTGAAGAAGCTTTCTCGAGAAAATCCCTCATAATTTCAGAATGGAGTGGCTGATTTCAGCCAGGTAAATTTTATAGTAGATTTGAACATTTCTACCATTAAACTATATATTTTCCGATATCATTTTTTGATATCCAGGGAGCGGTGACCTTTCAAACGGGGATTCTGTTTTCTGACTCACCCGGTATTGCGAAGAAGAAATTCAGAACAAAAGTCTTCGAACCTTCTTGAAAAGTAATTCAGACAAGAAAGTTTTGGATGGAATTTTGCTAACGCTATTACCATTTGAAAATGTGGAATTTTAATGCAATGTTTGAAAATGTGGAATTTTAATGCAATTTAGTAGCTCTCACCATTGCATCAGGTGAAGAATTGCCTCTCATCACAATCAGAGTTGCACCCTCCATGAAATACCTGGACGTCTTTTTGGGCATTCTACCCAACATCAGTGCTCGGTTTGTTACAGAAAGTTCATGTAGTTCTTCTTTTAGTTTCATTATTGCTGACCTTGTGCCAGTTGCTGCAAACATATAAGTAAAAGTTAGGCGGAATTTTGATGGAAGCTCTACAAGGTCTTTGCGATGCAAGAGCTGGGAGGATTCTGTCATGCAGCGTTTATCAATACAAATAAAGCAATATGAAAGTCAATCTAAAGATATATGACACACCAAACTTGTAATAATGCAAAATATCATGCAAAACATTTCAATTCTTGCTATGCGCGGACATTTTCACGTAACATCTAATTTGAGATAGACAAAACTGTTGCTCGTAACTCAGGGACGACAAGAACGGATTTACAAGGGGGCACGTCAAAAGCTTACAATTTACGTGGCAATAATTTTCTGTGATAAATAAACGATGCAAATAATTCCGGTATCTCCTAAAAAACTGTATGTAAGTTGATAAGCTTTTGCTTCGTAAGATGAAGATAAACAACCCAAGATGGTTATATATTTCAAGCGCCAATGTTTAAGTTAAATTTTGGAACTTTTCATACCAATATTGGAAATTGGTTGTCGAGGTACAAGGTTCAAATTTGCATTCTAGTCAAAACGTACGGTAAATACAACAATACAGTGAAACTCACAAGTCGGATCTTTTGGGACCGTGAGCAGTAATCATACCTATGCGAATCTGACTTGCACGGGACCCCCAAAATAATCTGACTTACTCAAACCTGTGACTTACAAAATCCGAGCTAGGCGAAGAAATTTCAAAGGATTCATGCCGATGGGGCTGGAACTAATACTTTTGTACAACTCATGAAAAATTCGACTTACGCAAGTCCGACTTATGCTAATTTGAATGTACACCTTTTAACTATTCTGAAAGAGCCTGGATCGAACGAAGGTTTATTATACTTTATAGAACTCGGAAGAACTTTTTAACGTGCACAACAGTAGTGAGAGCTAAAATGCCACTAAAAGGTCTAGATTGAGTAAAAATGTTAAAACATTTCATTGGATCCAGACACTTTTGTAGAATAGCTGAATGGTCTATCCAATCAATATTGCGAATGATGTTGGGTAGGAGACTCACCAGTCAAAATCATCCGTTGTGAAGTTTCACTAATTTCAATCTTTGCTCCTGTATTAGAGGCTAGCCTCGCTGCGTGGAAAGATGCAGCTTTGCCAATTGCACGAGCAAGAGGACTGGGCAGCTTCTTTGAGAAAGTCGTCTGGTTGTCATTGGCATCTCTAACGTATGATAGCATTGTGCCTACGTCACGTGTTGCCAGGATACAATGAAGTCCATTCATGCAATGTGTTGCAATTATTTTGGCTACCTGTAGAAATAATATATCCGTAAGAGAAGCATATTTTGTCTGGTAAATCTCCTAAAACAATGTCAGAGGAAAAGTAAGAGAGCAAGAAAAACCTGAAAGAACAACAAATTTCTGACAAATTTTCTGGCTTGCAAAATTTGGATGAAATTGACATTGCAGCAGGTTGAACGGAGATCCTTGTTCTCAAGCCTGCATGAAGAGCATACCCATTTTCACTTACCCATTTTCCTTGGGCATGGTCTGCAAGCAGACTATCGTCTTTCCAGACCTCCGCTTATAAATTTGGATGAAATTGACATTGCAGCAAGTTGGACAGAGATCCTTGTTCTCAAGCCTGCATGAAGAGCATACCCATTTTCATTTACCCATTTTCCTTGGGCATGGTCTGCACGCAGACTATCCTCGTTCCAGAACTCCGCTTATAAATTTGGATGAAATTGACATTGCAGCAGGTTGAACGGAGATCCTTGTTCTCAAGCCTGCATGAAGAGCATATCAATTTTCCTTGGGCAAGGTCTGCACGCAGGCTATCCTCGTTTCAGACCTCCGCTTATGAATTTCTTTTATTCAAGAGATGGTGTCATTTTAGGCAGGGACGAAAATTATTCTAATCGTGGTAGCATACAGCTCAAATCCTTACTGGTTGCTGAAGCACGCGGAAATTATCCAATTTCACGGTGCTCAGCCAATCAAATCACCGCTTTCTAACCCCGTGATGTCAAATCAGTCGTTGGAAGGGAATTCTTGAGTACCCTCACGAAAATTGAAATGGCTACTAAGTTACAATAATTACATGGAATTTTTTTGAAAAATCGGTAGAAGGGATGCCCCTCTGCAGTTTGTAGCGTGCGTGGACAAATATCTCCTTTGGAGCCGAAACTGTATTCATTTTCCGGTCGACGAATATCGACCTTCGTTAAAACATTGATAAAATTCGCTACAAATAAGATATAAGGATAAAAATCTCAGCAATTATGGATATTGCCCTAGAAATAACCCAAACACTTTCCCTTCTTTTACATGTGAAAATCACAGGCGATTTTCAGCGAACTCTGTCAGAAATGTTGTTCGGGCCTGAGCTTCTCACCGATTAAACCTCATATGCCTTTTTTTATACATTCTGCTAAAAATTTACAATACATATTTACTTAATTACTATACTTACAAACTAGTCTACTCTACTACAAGGACAAGACCACGGGGAGCAATAACTATGTCTACCCACGTGGCTATTTAGATAAAGAAAAAATCGGAAAAAGACACGAAACTACAGGTAACTACAACAAAAATGAGAAACGTTTACTTAAAAGGGACGAGGTGGTTATATATGACTTGTTACCGAATTTTAGATTTCTAATCAAACCGACCAGTTTTATGGATAAAGCAGAGAGTTAACAAGAGTATATCGTTATTGATACCATCGGGAAAATCTTTATCACAATACAATAAAATCTGCATTAGAAATTCGTTCGAAAGATTTGTACGTCAAAGTGGTCGTAATAAAGCAGAAACACCAGCCAGAAGATCTCTACGTGGTACTTCAAAAGAAGGGCAGAGCAACAAAAAGTGCTCCGTATCCTCAATGCCATCGTTGGTAGGGCACATTGGGTTTAAAGTATCCCTGAAATTGTGTTTGAATTTGTGAAAATGTAATTTACTGAGACCAACCCTAAGTTGGGTAAGATATGATAATCCTGTCGGATCATGTATCCGAAAGACAGATTTTGGAAGGGGACGAATTTTGGATAGCAGCTTTGTTTTAAAAGCAGCAATAGAAGGTGCAAGTCTAATTTCTGGATCAAGCTTATTCCATTCAGACAGACAGTGAGGATAGAAGCTGGATTTAAATTTATCAGTCCTTGTTCGTATTCGCCCGATGGCATCCTGATTGCGAAGAGTGTATCTGGACTGCCGCTGTGGTGGTATTGGATCCGTTGTATATTCAGGAGTCAGATTATTCATGAACTTGTAGAATAAAACAAGGCGTCTGCTCCACCTACGGGAGCTTAGCGATTCCCAGCCAAGCTCGGCATACAGCTTTTCTCTCGACGTACCCTTCCATGTTCCTGATACAGCTAAAGCAGCAGAATACTGAACAGACTCTAGCTTCTCCATGAGACTTGGCAAAGTTACATTGCCATTAAATTCACATACTTTAGCAGGGATATGGTAAATAACGTCCCCGTAATCCAGGTGGGGTCGAACATAGAGCTTATATAATTCGTTCAGCGTGTGTCTTGGGAGACACCTGGAGAGATATTTCAGCAGACCGATACTCTTACGTGATTTAGTGATGGCTGCTTTGATATGAGCAGAGAAGGACAATTTTGAATCAAGAAAGAGCCCTAAGTGTTTATGTTCATCTACTTTCTTCACAGGTGTGTTGTTAAAAAGTATCACTGGATGGTCAATTTATTTCTTTGCGTCGAAAATATTATTTCAACAGCAACACCTCATATGCTGGCCCCAATAAGGCTTAGTTCGTATTCTTGAGCTAAATGATTCACTTACCAATGACTCAATCATCAATTTGACTTCATTCTCAATTTAATGTTTCTAAATTTTGTTCAAAAACATCCAGTCTTAAGCAATTTCTGCAAATTTGTTTCGCTCCGTCTTTCTCTGCAAGCGCAAGTAACATGCTCAAATGTCATTGTCACATTGCTAGGTTATTGTGATACAAAGTACAGCGATTCGACACAGTTGATGCACTCATGAACAGATTTGGCCCGTCTGTTTTCTCAATTCATTCAAATGGAAACAAAAGGGATAAAATACTTTTTGGCTGTTTGGTACATTAATGAATAGATTTTACACAACACAACAGACAAATTGTTTTTTGCGCTGAACGTTTACAGCTTTGCTCCTTTTGTTTGATTGCATTGATTTAAGAATAGATATGACAAAGCTGCTTTCAAAACTGTTTCTTGCTTTGCTGTTTTGTGTAAAATCTATTCATTAATGTACCAAACAGACAAAAAGTGTTTTATCCCTTATGTTCCATTTGAATGAATTGAGAAAACAGACGTGCCAAATCTGTTCATGAGTGCATCAACTGTGTCGAATCGCTGTACTTTGTATCACAATAACCTAGCAATGTGACAATGACATTTGAGCATGTTACTTGCGCTTGCAGAGAAAGACGGAACGAAACAAATTTGCAAAAATTGCTCAAAATTGATTTTTTTTAACAAAATTTAGAGACATTAAATTGAGAATGAAGTCAAATTGATGCTTGAGTCATTGGTAAGTGAACCATTTAGCTCAAGAATAATAATCTAAGCCTTATTGGGGCCAGCATATGAGGTTTAATCGGTGAGAAGCTTAGGCCCGAACAACATTTCTGACCGAGTTCGCTGAAAATCGCCTGCGATTTTCATATGTAAAAGAAGGGAAAGTGTTTGGGTTATTTCTTAGGGCAATATCCATAATTACTGAGATTTTTATCCTTATATCTTATTTGTACCGAATTTTATCAATGTTTTAACGAAGGTCAATATTCGTCGACCGGAAAATGAATACAGTTTCGGCTCCAAATGAGATATTTGTCCACGCACGCTACAAACTGCAGAGGGGCATCAATTCTACCGATTTTTCAAAAAAATTCTATGTAATTATTGTAACTTAGTAGCCATTTCAATTTTCGTGAGGGTACTCAAGAATTCCGTTCCAACGACCGATTTGATATCACGGGGTTAGAAAGCGGCGATTTGATTGGCTGACACCGTGAAATTGGATAATCTAGTACTGTTTTCAGCTTTAACAAGGCAATAACTGCATGACTTATATTCTAAGGAACGTCAATAAGTATACAATTTACATGTAAGAGTGCACATTTTCATTCATTCACTTCAGCTCTTCGTTTAGAATGTCAGCGGTGGTAATTGGACACTTGCGAAAACATCTCGAAACCAACAGAAAAGCACGTTACAAATGAAATTCACCAAAGAGGGTATTTCTTGCAACTGAAAGCTAACAGTATAGATACTAAACAACTTTACGAAAAGCCGTCATGAATGTAAAACTCGCTAAACAAGTTGCTGTCGTTGTGCTTGGCAGTGTAGAAGCTGTCGTTGCGAATATCACACCCCAGATTCAAAACTCTGAATCCGTTGCAGAAAGAAGCAAAAATCTTAAAAAATCACTGAAATTGAATGTCTAGATGTAAATAACGCATTGCATTATGCCAAAGACTTAAAGCAGTTTCACTGAAGGGAGGACAGTGGATGCCATATCGAATGGCCTTAAAAGTTGATGCGGGTGGTTTTCGGACACCAAATAAATCAGTTGACAGGGAGCATGAATAAAGGTCAGATTTGAAATATGATTTGGATTTGGCATTTCATTCATAAAAATGAGATCAAAATGACATTTTTCTAAGGCATCTCCTAGCTTTCAGATTGGTTTGTGCTTTCCGAGAGCTCTCCAGGAACCATTGTTTTCGCATTCAAGAATAGAAAAATACAAGAAAAATGAAGCAAACGAATTTATACACGGAATACTTGCCAAATATAAACTGAAAAATAATTGTAGGCACGTTCAACATCGTGAACCCACTGTCCGAAAACCACCGCCATTGTCTGGAAGCCACCGCCACTGTTTGAAAACCACCGCCAAGATCAGTCTCAAAAAGATCATTGTCAAAGAAAAGTGGGAAAAGTAAAAAGCCAAAACAATTCATGAAAATATGTCCAAATACCTGTCTATTCAGCTGGTACTTTTGGTTTTTGTTTGTGATTAAAATTTCACTATGAAAATATTTAGTTTTCCTTAAGCATCCGACTACCACCGCCGGCACCCTAGGATGACCATGTCAGCTGCAATTCTTCAAACTAAAGCATTATCACATTATCAACATTTTCAGTTTCTTTGAGGTATCTTCAAAAGTAGCTTCCCAGCAAATAAACGGTAGCTCCAAGAAGGTATGACTATTCTTAGTGAACGAACAATGGTACTTCATCGAAATAGATAATTGATTGATTTTAGTACATGTTGGTAATCGCTGATCTGATGCATCATTTTGGGATCTGAGCTTTTGCAAACGCTCTACCAATCAACTGAGGATTTGTAAAACGAACGCAAGACACGTTGGAGCAGCAGAGGGGGAAAGAAGGCGTCGTTCCGATCCACATCTTGAAAAAATGAAAAGTGCACTGTTTTAGTGTTAAAGAGCCTTTTCTGAAGTCAAAACAGTGTGAAATTTCTTATAGTTGTGCCCTCAAAGAAATAATGGCTTATTTGTCCCTGAACCAATGCATGGCAAAATTGCACTCACTGCTTAACGGCTTTCTGCTTACTAGCAAGGGCAAATTTTCAAAAACAAAAGATTCAGCTTTCCACAAAGACAAAATGATTTGCTTTTCTGACGAGTGGATTTCACCCCTCTGATTGCACTCAATCAAATCAAAATAAACAGAGAAAGGAAAACATTATGATTGGCTGCGTCGAAGGTTTGAAGTATATTCTTGAGGCTGTCAAATCTTTTTATCTGAAACAGAACTGTATCATTTGTTTTGTATTCTTTGTTTTGTATCATTTTTTGTATTCTTTGTTTTGTATCATTTGTTTTGCATAATTCGCCCTTGCTACAGCTACTGTAATGACAAGCAAAACATGAAACTCATGCAATAGCCTAAAGTGAAATAATCAATACCTCCGAGGATAGATTGATGCTAGGTATATCAGGGTTTGGCCATTTTAATTCAATCTCGTTTTGAATAGCAGCTCCGCGCCGAAAGAAAGCAACTATCATTTCACCAACTTCAACTTTCTCCTCTTGTTTTGCTCTTGATGCAGAGTTGGCCAATTTTTGTAATGTGACAGGCTAAAAGCAAGCAGATTTGGTAAGATAAGATTACAAGAGATAATAAAAGAGCCTACTATGGTTACGCTAAACAGTTCAACTTTGATTGATCATATAGCTACTACAAACTGCAACAATATCGAGACAATATCACTGAGAGTGGAGTGCTAAAGATTAGTCTTAGCGACCATTATCTTGTGTATTGTGTCAGAAAGTTGCATGGTGAGGTAAAACACCAGCACAAATATATTACATCTCGTCAGTTGAAAAATTTCAACTCTCAGATCTTTCCTCTCAGATCTCTCTGAGGTCGATTGGGAGGCACTCGTGGCTAATGCTCAAGACATTGATGATGCAGTACGCAAGTGGACCCAAATTTTTGCGCTCATTCTAAAAAAACATTCTCCTACTCTAAGAAGACGCGTGTCGGATAGATATACGCCTTGGCTGAATGCTGATTATTTCAAATTGGCTAAAACGAGGGATAAATTAAAAACTCAAGCTGTGAGAAGCAACTCAAAATTGTTGATGGAATCTTACAACAAATTCGTAACAGGTTAAATAACTTGAACACACAACTTAAACGTACACATTTCTTCGAAGAAATCACGCAGTTTCAAGGTGACCTCAAGAAAAATTGGAAAACCATCAACCAAGTTATCAACAAAAAGTCTACCACTACAGTTGTACCTATTCTTACTGTGGACGGCCAAGCAGTTAAGGGTAGCAAGGCAATTGCATCATCAATGGATGAGTACTTCTGCGGCATTGGGAATTAACTCAACGAGAATATTCCCAAAAAAGCTAACCCACTCTTGTCTGGTGAATACCCGCTCGAAACTCCTCCGTTCAGTTTTTCTTTTTCTGCCATCATGACAGATAAATTATCATCAACCTTGAACAAGATGAAAACATCGCATGGTTCAGGCCACGATTGCATTGCGAGCTTTTATTTGAAGATAGTTTTGCCAGTTGTTGGCGGGTCCTTATGTGATCTTTTCAATAAATCATTGTTTGTGGGAAAATTTCCGGAGGACTGGAAGATAGCGCGTATTGCACCCATTTT
>REGL01000247.1:303397-316627 GCA_004194395.1 Aurelia aurita complex sp. Pacific
ATCTATGCTGATGATACCTAATGTGACAATAGCATCGAATGTCATAGAGAACTAGTAGTGGATGCCAGGGCCGTAGGAAGCAACTTCGGATTGGGGGGAGTACATGATTACAGGTCACCCTCGGAAAACAAGGGCTGTAACTATACCGAATGGGTTGAAGTTGAATAACTCTAAAATTAATGAGCAATTTAAAACTGTTAAAAATAAGATTCGTGGGGTGCTTGCTTCACTGAAGAAACTGAAAAATATTCTCCCTCAGTTGAAGCTATGCAGTTTATATTACGCTATTGTTGAAAGTCACCCCGGGGGGGGATACTTGACTTAAATTTGTACGGGGGTGTGCCCACGAAAAAATTTTTGTTTACCCTGCTCCAGAATTTTTCGCTCAAAATGATAACCTGTTCTAGAAAAAATTCATGAAAAGTATACTCAAAAACATAAAATTTGACCGAAAAACGACCCGATCTAGCAGCATATTCCCCTTTGACATGTATTGACAACCTGCTCTAGAAAAATTGCCTCATTTACCCTTAAAAACGGCACATCCCCGTCGAACAAATATACTAAGTACCCCCCCCCCTCGGGAAGTCACCTACGCTACGCAGATGTAATCTGGGACAGTTTTCCAACAAGAAAACTCAAAACTCTCCAAAGATTACAAAATAGAGCCCAGTATTTAATCGAAAGTGCCAGATTAAAACACAACTGTTCCGGTGATTGGCTGAACGTCAACAATCTTATTTTGTTCGATCTGACCTGAAGGATTATGAATAAGCTAAGCTCTGAAGGCCTTCAGGATAAATTTTTTTGCTAGGATCAACGCACTCAAGCTATGCAACAAGAAAATGCCAAGATCTTCAGATCCCAAGACTAAGTACAGAACATGCGAAAACGGGCTTTAAATATTCGGCTCTAAGACTATGTAAAGATACGCCTTATTTACGAGAGGCGACAACTCTCGGCTGCTTTAAAAAACAATTGAAAGCAAACCTACTGGCTGATCAAAAACACTAAATTCAAACCATGACCCCTGGAAGAACAGCAATATTAATGATTTACTTACTATATTGCCTTTAATTTTACTTTTGTTTTTACAACATTGTATGTAAGTATTATTAGATGTGGAAGGCACCCTCGTGACTGTTCTTGGCTGCAAAATCAGAGGACTACACCATTGCACCATGACATCTTCTAAGTTGCAGCGAAATATGGTTGAAAGGAAGCCCTGTACCATGTATAACAAATACGAACGGGAACCATAAAAGTATAAAAGTTCTCTCATCGATAGAATTCATGAATGATTTGTTATTTTGCAAGGGACAAAACATTTACTTCGTGATGCATATCGTTGGTTTGCTACCGGGTGAGTAAAAAATCAGAGACATTTGAAAGCATGTAGCTCTTAAACCATTTTCTGATGTCCATAAATTGAAGATACTTGTGTAGCTAACATATCAACTAAAATAAGACAATTTGTTCATCAAAAAAATCTGTCGTATCATTCTCAAATTGCAAACAAATGCTTTATCTTAACATTCTTTAAAACAGGCCTAAATTCAAATTCGCTAGCAACCCAACTTCAAAATCAATCTTTTTTTGTACCTGGTAAATGTTTCAGCGACAAGATTGATGACAGAATTTGATTATGATAGCTGCGGGGCAGAATTTCTGGCAACTTTGATCAAGGATATTGGCCTGTTTTAGAGTACTTTGGATGGAATGCTTCTATAAAATCACTTCTGATATAAGAAACATACCACCGATTTTGAAAACTAAATTTTCTCATACCGGGTGCGCCAAAATAAACTATGCACGTTTGGCAGGCTACAATAAATCGTGCCCCACTGGACCGACTGTGCCGATTCATGATTCAATCTTCAGCAAAAAGCCTGAATTGCATTCTAGGATTGTTTGAAATTTTTTCGTTCTCGATATATGGAGCTAGAAGCAACGTTCCTAAGATTTTCTTTCTCGAAAACACTGAAAACGATCAAAAAAGTCTATCAGGTTTTCTAAAGGCTCGACATGAATGAACAGAGACAAAACGTGTTCGGGGTGATTTGGGGATTTAGAAATTGATTAGTGTACACTTTTGAACGAGCTCTATTTCATCGATTTTGGCCTGCTGCTAAATTCTGTATATTAGTTGCAATAAAGTGCCACCCCAAGCCGTCACAAAATCAAAAATTCAACAAGACCCCATGCTCGCTGGCCTCGTCCATCTTTGTCTTTTCAACTCCCTTAACACAGGAATGCAGCCTCCGCCAAAGCATAAATACAATGAAATTACAAAAAAGGAAAGACATTTCTTTATATCATTGAAATTAATGATGCATTTCTCCCAAGATAGAACCAACTCTCGTACAGCAGATTACAATTATTAAAAAAAAAAAAAAAAAAAAAAAAAAACGAGCTCTATTTCATCGATTTTGGCCTGCTGCTAAATTCTGTATATTAGTTGCAATAAAGTGCCACCCCAAGCCGTCATAAAATCAAAAATTCAACAAGACCCCATGCTCACTGGCCTCGTCCATCTTTGTCTTTTCAACTCCCTTAACACAGGAATGCAGCCTCCGCCAAAGCATAAATTCAATGAAATTACAAAAAAGGAAAGACATTTCTTTATATCATTGAAATTAATGATGCATTTCTCCCAAGATAGAACCAACTCTCGTACAGCAGATTACAATTATTCAATTTCTCCATCCTAAATCACCGCGAAAAATGTTCTCTTTGTCTTTAGAAAAGTTGATCGACGTTTTTTGATCGTTTTCAGTGTTTTCGAAAACGAAAATCTTAAGAAACTCGCTTCTAGCTCTAGAAACTGAAAACAGAAAAAATTGCAAAAAACTTCAGAATCTAATTCAGGCTTTTTGCTAAAGATTAATTCATAAATCGTCAAAATCGGACCATGGCTTGCAAATTTGTCATGGCTTGCAAAACGTGCATAGTTTATTTTCGCACACACTGTATAAGTTGACATGCTGGCAATGCAAGCATTGTCCGTTTACTGAAATCTGACAAATTGGATGAGAACAACAGGCTTTCAAGAATTAAATTCATAGAGAGATTCCTTAAGACTTGATTCAGCGTTCAGGCCCTTTTTCCGTCATTTCATAATATTCACAATTCACAATACATAAATTTCATAAAGTCGAATTTGCCTATGCTTCTTTGCTCATAAAAGTACAAAAAACTCATGAAAAATACTTCAGTTCTTCTGCAATAAAGCAAAATTCGATTGCTGGATTGGCGATATGATTTCATTATGGTAGCTGTTGGGTTAAATTACTAGCAAATTTGACGAAGGATGTTAAGCCTTTTAGAACCTTAAGATTAAGCTGCAGAATTTAAATAAATCGTTTGTAACATGAGAAAGATCCGACCGATATTGACAACATCAATTTTCTTATCAAAATTAAATTGTTAGCAATGCAAGCATTGTCAGCTTATAGAAACCTGATAGATTGGTTGAGAGCAACAGATTTAAAAACATCTAGGTATACTTTTTGGACTAATTTGAGGTATTTCGGGATTTAAATGTACATCAGGTCTAAGGAAAGAGCGAAACTATGAACACTGTAATAAGCCTAGCTCAATATTGCGAATAGAACAAATCAAATTACCTTTTTCCTGAGGGATAAATCATACCCTACTCGATACCATGCAGATGCCTTTCGTCTCATATCCGTATCAGCTACGACATCTTTGAAAAATTCATCCCGGTACTTTTTCACAAGTGCATCATATGAGGCTTTTATTGCTTTGCAAACCTTTCCCTTGTCTCCTTTTAACAATGGGTTCCAAACCAATGGTCTGGCAAGTACGACTTCTGCTTCGCGTTTCAATGAAAAGTGGACCATGACTGCTTTGAAGGCTACTTCGTAAGTTGCAAATTTCTTAAGAGCATCATCAATGAAGTCTTTGTGGCCATCAAGGATCAGATCCATGTCAAAATTTAAGCTGTAAAGTTTAAGCCAATCAAAAATCAAACAGTAACATGATAAGATAAAAGTAACATAGTAAGATTTTGCATAGAATAATTGGCTTTTTGCATAGAGTAAATGGCTTAAATGTTGCGTCTCATAACGAGAACAGATTTTGGGATTATGGCCAGTGGATTTTGTTTACTTTGATTTACAAGCCGAGCAGGAGGCATTGGAAGTTTCTCATATCTAGGCGAAACCATTACTAAGATAAACAAGTAAATAAAATAAAATATAAGCACTTTTGATGCGAATTGAAATAAGCACGACATTTCGAGCATGGTCCGTTATCAAGAAAAGAAATATTAGTAAAACCGACACCAATCAAGCTAAAAGAACGGCAGATTCGAAGGATAAGAATAGTAATCAAGGGAATCAATGTGACCTAGAAAGGACCAAGAAGAAAGAAATATAGGAATAAAATATGATTAATAGAATGTTATTGGAGATATGTAAATTGCTTTTTGAGTCTTGAAGGATACAATGTTCCAAGTTTAAAAGTGGTTCGTTTCTCCAATGTTTTTCTTTTTGTGCTTTCTGTAGATGCATATAGGTGGCCGAGAATTGACACATTCTCTGGAATGGTTTGGTAGGTTGAAATGGTGAGAAATGTTGCTGTTCTGATCGTTTTCGTGTCGTTCATCTAAATGTGTCCTGTTTCTAACATTCCTCAAATGTTTGCCGAATCTGTTGTTGATCTGTCTGGACGTTTCTCCAATATACAGAATGTTGCATTTGGTGCAGGTAATGCAACAAACAACGGATGATGAGGAACACATGAATGTAGATCGTTCGGCATCAGCTGACACGGTGAAATATATCTATCGTGAGTTGGCTACCACAATTGGGATGCCGAATGATTCTATATACGTATGCATGGCCCTGATGAAGGCTTAATGCTAAAACACGAAATAACAGAAAACAAAATTGCTTCTGTCGTGTGGTAAGACCCAAGGATCTGAATGACTTCAGATTTCTCCAACATTGCATAGCGCTTGAGTGGTGCAGTGGAGTGTTAGAGAAACTTTTGACACGAAGACCCTGGATTCGATCCCAGGCAGGGGCACATTTTAATTCTCCAATTGTGGTAGCCCACTCACGATTGATGAATGTAGATCGGATGGTAAAATTTCTGTTTCCATTGGTGATGGCTGTTGAACTGTTGATATGCGTACATGTGTGGCGTACATGAAAAGCTACCTGGTGAGTCCTTGGTTTTAAGGTTTATTCGGACAAGTGTGTATGAAACGCCGTTTGCACAAAATTACATAAACATAGTTTATACATAAACTCTGTTTATGCAACATAAACATAGTTTATATAGATAAACATAGTTTTTGTAACATCAAACTATGTTTAGGTAATTTTTTGTGCAAACGGCGTGCTATAAGTGTGTCTCTGATGTATATATTTCTTTGCTTGGTAAAGGGCTATGCTCAAAATATCGTTTTTTAAATTTCTTGCAATGGCGATTTAGGCCCCAGAGAAAACAAAGAAGCAAAACAGCAGTAACGAGGTAATAAACTTTTATTTCTGAGCCAAAAACACGATGCATTACTGCCCATGGTCATATTACATTTCTTCAATACAAATTAAAAGGACAAGTCCGGCGTTGGTATGATTGACGACAAAACACAACATTATACGGTTATAATGAATTATATGAATTATACTGTTATAATTATAATGATTATAATGAAAACTCAGCAAGTGGGCACTCTGCAAAAGATGGTGGCTACTTATTCATCATTAGCCACTTTCTTTCGGATGTCATAACAATAGCGTGAGACAAATATTGAGTGTTTGGTAACACAGTTTGAAACGAGGAAAAAATGAAGTTGGTTTCACTTACTTGTAACCTCGTCGCTTTTCAGTTGCGATATCAAAATCAAACATTAATGAGCGACAACGACGGTACAACACACCAAGCAATTTCTCTGAGAAATAGACCATTGACCCTTCTCCCTTTTCCATGAAGTCAGGGTATCCAGTATACTTGACACTGCGAAATAAAATAGTGGTAAAAATGTTAAAGAAAATAATAAACTGACTGCAGTAGTGAGAAAAATAACGAAGATTGAATAGTATTGCGTGGTATAACTGTCGCAATGTCGTATCAATTAATGAAATAGAAAAAAAATTGGCACAACTATTTTTGATAATGAAAATACTTACAATACATAACATGATATACTGTAGTACAGATCAAATTCAAACTGTTGGGGTGAGAGGCAAGAAACCTGTCGGGGAAACACTGTACGCCTGTTTCAAAAACCACCAAAAATCCATTACATAACCTATGATGAAATTTTCACTCTTTTTCGATTTGAAAATGACCCAAAAACATTAAAAGATGCTAAAACATTTGTTTCCTGTACTTGAAGGTAAACATTTTACAAAACGAGAAGCCTTATTTCTAGCAATGTATTTTAAGATAAAACGTAAATCTTGCCTAAATGTCAGATTTTTTTTAATTTTCAAAGTACCCGCGAAAGCGCACGTTTCTTTCTGTAATTTATGACCAAGTTATAAGCTTAACATGCACACATGAATTGATCTGCTAATTATCAGTGCTGTTAACAGCATGATTAAATACCAGCCAGCAGTAAACAAAGCCAAACTTACTAATCTAAAATTAACTACAAATCGGCTATATCTGGAAAAATAAGTTGGTCCTTTACCAAGAAAACTTGCCTATCAAATGTTGGTGACTTTTCAGACAGGAGTTTCTGAAGGTTCTCGATTTGCCTCTTACACTGTAACACTAATTTACACAAAAATGTTGACGCAAAAACTTAACTATACAAAAAAACAACTACAACGCATTCAAGGCAAAAAAACAAGGGATCTACTCAAACCCTAGAGCACAGCTCCTGTCTAAAGGCACTTCCTCTTCTGAACCAATTTGTGTTTTGGATGTAATCATTTTGGATGCTCTTATTTTAGATATCATTTTTTTTTTCTAGGCACAGTTGCTCTTGTTTGTTGGTAAATTTTTTCCAGCATGTTTATAGATAATGCTTTGTGTCCGCTGATACCGATTCCTCCTTTTGCTCCCATCAATAGATATATATCTTCTATTCAACAAGCAAGTAGCAGCATGAAAGGTCTTTCAAACGATCTTCGTAGCATATCTTCTTGTGAGCATCGTTTTCCAACGTTAAATGGTTAAAGAACATATGATAGATCCTTATTGACTGCAAGGAGATCTGGACGCTTGCTGTTTTCTGTGACAATGGCTGCCGGTTTGAATCCAGGAATTTCATCAGCATCTACTACCGGCTGTAGGAAACTTTGAATCGAAAATAAAATTCGGGTATGATACATAGAGTCTTTGTAGCTTATTTCATAGCGATTAAATGAAAGTGTCCCTTGCGATCATGGTTGTATCTTTGTCTTTGTGTTAAAGTAGTTGGTCGTAACTTTGCACGTTGGTGCGTGTCAGCTGCACGGGAAGTGCTTGTACCGTGGGGAGTATAAAAAGTAGTATTGGCATGTTTAGGCCTATTAGTTGTCCATAGCAACGAGACAGAGAAGGGAAGGATGCAACACGCTGTTTTGCACAAGAGGAGAGCAGTTGGTTTTTTTGCAGACACGGCACTCGCCTTTTTAATGGCAGTTAGACGCTAGTTTAACTGGAGTTAATACCTCCCCGGAGGAGCGTGGTCGTTATTTTTAGCAGTACACTCTGCGACCTTTTTTGGTTAGCCTGGGATCACGTGGTGCCCGTGGGCGTATTTTACATGCTGGGTAGGCAGCATTTCCTCATACCGTTATTGTGATCCTACGTAGCAAGTTGGAAATTTCGCTATCGCTGTTCGAAGTTTGTTTATTTTCCTGAAGGCTATTTGCTGCTATTGCTAGGATCAAGGTTATGTACTATTAATGTCTATTTTGTTTTTTTTCTGGAAATCTTTGACAGTTTGTCGGCTTTGGAGCAAGAGAAGCAAGACCCGGAAACCACACCTACACCAAGTGATGATAAAACGTTCGGTAAAGCAGAAGCATTACAACGTTTCGAACATCTGAACAGTTCTTCTCGGTTCTTTGCGTCAACTGACGCCGTCTTCTGCCTTCCCAACCAAGTGAGGGCTAATCTGCGTATTTGTTGTTGACATAACATTATGTATGTCTAGGGTTGAAGGCCATATTTTGGTTTGTTCCCAGGTATGTTGTTTCATTTCAATTTCTCAATGTGAATATTCTTTATTGGCTATTTAGGCCATGTTTTTTGCGTGGCCGTTGTGGCTGAATAAGCCAACTTGGTCTGAAGTAGTTGGCTCCGTGAGCCGTTGGCTTCATTGCCGTACCGTATTATTGATTCGTTATTGGCCCTGGGCCGTTTGGCCTTTTCTTGGCCTCTTCAACTTGTTGATAAATGTTTGGCTCCGCGAGCCGTTGGCTTCATCGCCGTGCTGTATTATTGATTCATTACGAGCCCCGAGCCGTATGCCTTTTTTTTGGACCCTTCAGCTTGTTGATCATTGTTTGGCTCCGCGAGCCGTTGGCCACATCGCCGTACTGTATTATTGATGCGTTACTAGACCTGAGCCGTATGGCTTTTGGCCTCTTCAACTTGTTGATTAGTCTTTGGCTCCGCGAGCCGTTGGCTTCATCGCCGTACTGTATTATTATGCGTTACTATACCTGAGCCGTATGGCTTTTGGCCTCTTCAGCTTGTTGATTAGTGTTTGGCTCCGCGAGCCGTTGGCTATATGCCGTGCTTATATTTACCATTTGCTATCCAGGCCCAAGCCGTGTATTACTTTGGCCGCTTAACTGAACTGCATTTCTGTTCGGGGGCCGTTAGCTAGTTGCTCTTTATTTATCGGCTCATTTAATGACCTTGTGCCGTGTGGTTTTTGGTTGCCTACATCAACAGACGCCGTCTTCTGACTCTCCAACCAGGCGAAGAGGGCTAACTGCGTATTTGTTGTTGACATGACATTATGCCTTAGGCCATATTTTGGTTTGTTCCCGGGTATGTTGTTTTCAATATCCCCTGGTATTGGCTTTGCTGCCGTCTTGATTTGTTGCCTCTTTGCAGGCTGGTTTTGTTTTAATTTCATGCCTCATAGATCATGCTGTTTCTTTCATAACGTGATCAATTGCTTAGTTTGATTACTTGTATTGTTTGTGCAGTTTCAATTTCTAAAAAAGAAAACTAATTAACGAATACACCCAAATTGCATGTTACGTCATACATGCGTTGCGGTGACGTGAATATTCTTATTGGTTATTCTCTTCGTTTGCGGTTCATTCAAAATCATTGGGCCATAGTTTTTTTTGCGTGGCCGTTTTGGCTGAATAAGCCAAATTTGTTTGAAGTAGTTGGCTCCGCGAGCCGTTGGCGTCATCGCCATGCTGTATTGTTCGTTACTGGCCCTGAGCCGTATGGCTTTTTGGCCTCTTATTGTTGGCAAGTGTTTAGCTCCGCGAGCGAGCCGTTGGCTGTATGCCGTGCTTATGTTTATCATTTTGCTATCCAGGCCCAAAGTCGTGTAGTAGTTGGCCGTTTACTCAAACGGCGTTTCTGTTCGGGGACCGTTGGCTAGCTGTCATTTATTTACGTATTTACCTCAGCGCAGCGTGCCGTTGACACCCTTGGCGATATTGCCGTGTATCTATTTATTGTTTCCTCATCTGGTGCAAGCTGTTGTGTGATATTTAGCCGCTCAACTACTTTGCATTGTTTTGTAAGTGCTTGGCTCTGCGAGCCTGTGGCTATTTGCCACGTTTCTGTTCTATTTGGCCATCCAGCCGTTGTACGTGCCTCAGTGTTTCGGTTTCTGGATATCTAAGGTGGCCCTTAGGCCGTACACATTGGTGCATTTAAGCTCCAATCTGGTTTTTATAGTTTCTGGCTCATTGATCTATCATTCTAAACTTTTCTCTCATTTTTCCAATCTTTTCTCTCCTTTCAATTATGTTCGAGACTGGGAGATTTTTTAGTATGGAAGGGAGGTTTGGTAAGTAGTAGGTCAGTGATTGGGTGGGAACACTGCGTGTTCTGTGGCCGAAAATGGTTTTCATGTCCAATCACCGACCTTAAAATGTGATATTCTTCAGGCAGTCGGGCTGGCGTAACAATGCCCACTTCCTGAAAGGGGGTTTCCCTGGGGGTGGTTTAGGGGAGAGTATTAAATGGCAGTTAGACGCTAGTTTAACTGGAGTTAATACCTCCCCGGAGGAGCGTGGTCGTTATTTTTTAGCAGTACATTCTGCGACTTTTTTGGTTAGCCTGGGATCACGTGGTGCCCGTGGGCGTATTTTACATGCTGGGTAGGCAGCATTTCCTCATACCGTTATTGTGATCCTACGTAGCAAGTTGGAAATTTCGCTATCGCTGTTCGAAGTTTGTTTATTTTCCCCACCCTCCCAGTCCCTCCTAGTTTTTCTTTTTCTTCTGCCTTTTATAATCTGCCTTGCTTGTTTTCATTCTGCCTATTTCCAATCTCATTTTCCACAGAATTCTCTGTGGGACAGGTGCGTTGGTCCGTTTGCCGAAAATGGTTTTCATTTCCAATCACCGACCTTAAAAAGTGATATTCTTCAGGCAGTCGGGCTGGCGTAACAATGCCCACTTCCTGAAAGGGGTTTCCCTGGGGGTGGTTTAGGGGAGAGTATTAACGATGTTTCTCGTCTGGTCTATCATGGTGATATCTTACTAGTTTCTATTTCAATTTCTAGGTTGTTTATCGATCCTTCGAATAAGTTTCATTACTCATAAGGGCAAAAAGTATATGGTTAGGCCCAAAACCAGACTTAGTGGCGTTTGATTTGGATTCTGCAGAACTTATGTGTTAAAATGGCCGTGAGATTCACCACACCGCAGTATCGCGGTATTTCAATGCAGTTTCCATACTGCAGCGTTTTACATCATTACCAATACTATGTTAGGCATGAGATACTTGGACAGTAATACTTTCTTTACATAGTTCTGTGAAGGTTACAGACGGTATTTCCTTCTTTACTTATACTGAGTGTCGTGTTTTTTATGTGCTATTCTTGTCAAATGATATTTCCCATTGGTAGTAAGTCAGTTTAGCTAACCCAGAGTGCTCTATTTGCCGTTGTTTTGTATACCTGATATTATACGTAAGATTTGTCGAGTTGTAGTCGTGACTTTCGTGTAACTTTTTCACTGCCCCGAAATCGCGTGGGATCTTTGCAAGAGGCCACGCCCAATTTGTTTCTTTTTAAGGACATGTGTTTAATTTAGTTACTGCATTTTACTCTTGTGTCTGTGTTCTCACGTTAATAGTTTCTTTGTTTTATTCAGTACCTGGGTTAATTAAAGTAGTGTGGAGGTATGGTTTGTTGCCTTTGTGTTATCTCGTTGCTAACTGGTATAATTCTTTGTTAAAGCAAGTCATGCCACGCTGCCCTTTGGGATATACGTTTTTTACACGTCAAAAAGGTCAACTTTATTTACTCATAGGTCAACTACTAGGGTAGGGTGGGGTAATGTGGGTCTCCGGGGTAAAGTGGGTCTACTGAGCTATTCGCTAGAAATATCCTTCCTCGTTAAATGGAAGAAAGGTTGGCTATTTTTCTTTCAGTGTCTTCATAATAAACTGCCTTTTTACATAAAACATTCGTCTTAGATACATCTCCCCACTCATTTCATAAAATAACTTTACTGAGCGGCCTACCATGAGGCAGATTGAGGAGCCATCACACGGGGATTAAAATGGCGCCTTTGCAGGAGACGTATAGGCCGAGCGAAGATTTAAATTATTACTATTTCGATGTATCCAACATAGATCTATTTTTATTCAGAGTTTCCTATAGCCCGTCCATAGAAAATTTGTTTTGTTGATTTCAAGAAAGTGATAATCGTCAAGAAAACAGATTTATTGACGCCCTTCGTGTGTATTGTTTCCCTTCAAGCATGGATTCGCAACCAGAGACAACTTTTAGAACGGTTTGAGTTAGTTCCCTGAAATTGCACAACTCGCTTTCAACTCTCCTTCAAAATGTCATGTTTGTCTTTGAAGTCAAATTATTAATCAGTTAACGCAGAGAAAAGTTGAAAATTTTCTTAGGTAGAAGTTTTTCACATAAGCATATCAATATTGTTTATTAGAATAATTCCAGACCTTCTATTTAACAGGATTGGTGGTTTGGGAGATTGGGCAATTGTTCCACATATCCCCTCATTTATAAAAGAGTTAATTGCATTCCCTTACCTTGATAATGCAGCTTCAGGCACGAGTGGAATAATACCAGTTTTGGGGAAATCTACGGCCTGTGATTGTGATTTAGACAGCTCAACAGCTAAATGTTCGCATGCACCTTCAGATAAGTGGTCAGACAATGCCAAGTGGGTGTGTGCCACCCTTCCTGTGAAATAAATGTTGAAAAGCTTCAGAGGCAATCTTTCCCATATTGTTCAAAGTATACTTTCACTATGCATCAATGAGTCTCTATAATCTTGATTTCTCAAGACAAAGCAAATTAGCGCACACTTGTGGAATACACAATGGGAGCTCTTTGGGGCTCACTCAGCTGATTATTATGATATTATCTCATGTCAATTCAACAAGGAGACAGACTGCCTTTAAAGCATCTGCCACTGAACACGAGCAATTTCTATTTGCTATGACGACGCAAATTTTACAAACCATATAGTTGGCAGCGGCACGAGCAAAATATTATTATTATTATTATTAAACATCTATTTAAAGTAGGCTAAAAAAATGAATAGCTAAATTACAGCTAATTAAGGCCTACTATTTACAATATAGAGTGGTGTCGCCCATTATGCCCATGTCGTCGCGAAGTTCTGAGTTATATCCAGAAAGAGCAATTAATGAAAAAAACAAATAGCCAGATTATATCAACAACTAATGGAGAAAAAGATCACAGAGTATTGACTATTTATGTAAACTCTTTATACTGATTTTAGAAGATTTTAAAGAAGGGGGTAAAAACGTCGTTTTCTTCGAGCGTCGCCCATTATGGCAGCAGGAGAAACAATGAACACTACTCTCCGGTAAAAAGTTTTAAAAAGAAAAACAGTTTTATTTATTGTTCTTTGTATATCATTTGGTAATTAAACACAAAAATATCAATAAGAATTAACCTAAACTTTGAATTTTGGCAATTTCAATACATGCTTCGAATTGTTCTAAATCCTGCCTTATCTCTTGTGCATGGACGGATGAGTTTTTGGCATAAGTTTCTAAAATGCAAGTAGACTTAATAAAATGCTGCGTTTCTTGGGTTTCAATGATTTTCC
>REGL01000248.1:4917-15574 GCA_004194395.1 Aurelia aurita complex sp. Pacific
CAAAATTGGTCTAGCGAACGGTCATGATATCATATTTGGCACAAATTTGACAATATTGGTCGAGAAAATGGTCAAAATTGGTCTAGCCAAGGGTGCCATTTGCGTAAAAATTGGTTCAGACAATGGTCAAATTGGTCTAGCCAAGGGTACCATTTTCGTAAAAATTAGTCTAACCAACGGTAGACAACGGTACCCTTTGGAAGATGCTCGCGGCAGACTCCTACCCAAAATTTGGCCAAGAAGCAAGAACCCCCCCCCCCCGTGGGCGCCAGTAAACATTTTTGTCACACACCCGGTAGCAGATATGCATTGTAATTACCTAATCACTTATAAATGAATTCTAACGAAACGACTATTCTTTTTCAGGCTGAAATCACTCGGCTGTATGGTCAACTAGAAACAATGAAGTCAGCAAAACTCGAAGCAGGCAACCGTACATATGCTTCCCGATCAGGCTCAATCAGCTCTGGACTATCAATGAGAAGTACGAGCCATGGGCCTAGCAACAACACAAGCACAACAACATTGGCGAACGGATGGAGGCATGGAGGATCTCAGTTCTTCTCTCCAGCTGCTGAACTTGTTAGTGATTTTGTGTAAACTTTAGTAATAGCCTTAAATAACGGACTCATCACATTAAACCCATAAACGCAACGAAAACACCGAAATCAGTAGAAAGAAGACTATTAGCTCCTGTAAAAGAAACAATAACCAAAATTAGCCTGTAACAAGAGAAAAACTGTTAAATCCTGTCAGACAAATCTGAAGTAAGCCTGTTTTATTGGTAATTTGTTCTTCGCACGAACCAAACGATGAGAGTGCGACGAAACTAGTATTTGGTGATTTCCACGTTTATCTTTTCAGCAGTTACTGGTGAGTTATTAACTTATTTCTTTCCTTTCAGGTTTTAAGGCTAATTCGGTTTTGTCTTACAGGATTTAATAGTTTTTCTCTTGTTACAGGCTTATTACTGATTTCGGTGTTTTTGTTGCGTTTATGGGTTTAATATGATGAGTCCGTTTTAAGGCTATTTTTAAATTTTGTACCACGAATCATTTGTTTACATAAACTTTAGTCTAAGGCAGAAAGGGGCTGTCAACATTCGATTTTCATAGTTTATAGTGGCATTTGGCGCTAACTCGAGACCCCTTCCTCCCCTCTCCTTAGATGCCATATCCTAAATCTCAGAAGGAAGCAAAGATCCAGAAGCTGAGGCATACTGATGTTTCGCGGGGTCGTCTCAATATGGAGAAAGTGTGGAAGATGGGAGTTTCCTGCCATGTGCTACTCTGGATGCCAGAGCCAAAAGTTTTTGCCAATTCAAAAAACAAGTAGAAATACATTTGATAAGCTGAAAGCCAATTAAAACACGACTCCCTGGAAGAACAACAACGACATTAGCCTTCAGTGTTATTTCGTTCATATATGCTATTGATTTATGAAACTGTATATTTTGTGTCATATCAAAGCTGAAGGGATATTTTGTATAAATAATGGACATGAAAATGAATGCCTTCTGAATAGCGAGAATGATAAATGATGACCTTAAAATATTTCAGTATTATGATGAACAAATACCGCCATATATTGTAATGTTGGCACTAAGATTTATACTGTGAGGGGACGGACGGAATTAAACAGATACATTTCTGGCACAAATTAGACACCACATGAAATTTGCGATTACGCAAAAATTACTTCAATTTCTGTTATTCGCGAGAATTTTCGTGATACATCTAATTTGAGGGAGACTACAGGGTGTCCCAAAAAAGTACTCCTGTTTAAAAAATCACGAAAAATTGATTATTAAGCCTTTGATAAAATTTACTGTTTGAGTTGTTTTATCCAAGACCCAAAAATATTCATAGATGATGAAATGTTTGTTTTTGATACAGCAAGGTAGAAAAATTACGCGTTGAAAAACCTTATTTTGTCTCTAATGATAGATTGTGTCTCTGTCATTAAAGGGAATCGACATACACAAAGAAATTTATCTGGCATTCATCAGATCTTTTTTGCAGTATGATGCAAACCAGGCAGCCCTAAAAAGAGCTAAATTTGCTAATTTCTAATTCAATTGCAAAATCAGCTATATCTTGGAAAATAATTTGGTCCTTGATCTAGCCTACGTGTCAAAAAAAAAATTGAAAATCGGCCATATATTCAAATGTTGGTGGTTTTTCAAACGGGAGTACTTGTTTATGGGAAACCCAGTATTGCTTTGCTTTAAATTTTCAATGGAAGGTTTAATGAGGGCCTCGAATGCTGAAAGACACACAGTAACTCTTGGTTATGTGAAATAGTGTATGATTTAGTTTTTGATTGTTTGTAAATTTTACAAAATTGTAGAAAAGATTTCGTTCTGAATATGCTGGCAGATTTATTCAAAATCAGATGTTAATATATATTGTATTTTCATAGTAATCTTATAGTGATATTTATTTGCTGTTGGCATTTAGACGAATGTATTTTTGCATGAAAATTTCAAATTCAATTGAGTTTTGCATCGATTTTTTGAGACTTCTGCTTGGTTTTGTTTTTACAAAAGAAGAGGGCTTTTTGTGGAAGGATAGGAGTCAGAAAAATGTCTCTACTGCCCAGGGGGGGGGGTACTCATTGACTTTCAATACGGGGGGGTCCATGCCAATATTTGGGGTCCGAAATTTCATGTTCAATCAATATTAGGGGTATCTGTGAATTACAACATGGACAAAAATTCAATATTTGGGGTCCACAAATCTGAAGAAAGGAAGAATTCGTGCAATTTGGCCCTGAAGTTGCTAATCATGAAATAAATATTTTGGTGTTATTCAAAAACTGAGAAAGATCGATCAAGAAGCTCAAATTGAAATCATTCAAAACATTTCAGGGACCCCAGAAATGGATAACAATATTTGGGGTCTTCAAAACGTTAGACTCAATATTTGCAGTCCCCAAAACATCAGGCTCAATATTTAGTGGTCAGCAAAGAAATAGTGGCATGGACCCCCCGTATTGAAAGTTAGGGAGTACCCCCCCCCTGGGCTCTACTGTTTGAGAAATCATACAAAAATGAGGAATTAGCCAAAAGTCCTGTTTCTTGATATGCCCCAAAGAGCCTGTTCACTATTATGTTAGACTTGTCCCTTTTTCATCAAAAAGATGTTTCGTATTTTACTTTCAGACAGACTCATTACAGTTGATGAAATACCGGGTGCTCCAAAATAGACTATGCATGTTTGGCAGTCCACAATAAATCGTCAACTCGACCGATTTTGAAGATTTATGACTTAATCTTCAGCAAAAAGACTGGATTAGATACCGGGATTTTTTTCAAATTTTTTTCGTTTTCAGTTTTTAGAGCTAGAAGCGAGTTTCTTAAAATGTTCGTTTTCGAAAACATTGAAATCAATCAAAAAACGTCGATCAAAATTTTAAAAGACTCGACATGAACGAACAAAGAGAAAACATTTTCAGGGTGATTTGGGGATTTAGTACGAACTCTCGTACAGCAGATTACAATTAATCAATTTCCAAAATCCTAAATCACTGCGAACAAGTTTGGACTTGTGTCTGAATTTATGGTCTGGGTTTTCGGAGTGCAAATTTGTGTCGCTTTTTCATTGAATTGAATTGTGAATTGGATTGAATTGAATGTTTTGTTTGCAAAAGAGGCTCGTACCAGACTCCCTTCTCTTCCGCACCAAACGCGTTTTTGGGCCTTTCACAGTTCTCTTCCACCATGGGTGAGTAAAGCGAAATAGAACACTTTTCATCCGTCCAAATCTACCTTGACGCTTCCACTATAGCGAAGTGAATAACATTAGGATTATCTACCGTATCTTTTAGCTTTGTCTTTGTCAATATTTTAGGAATTGCTTTTTATTTTGCCACAAATTTAAGCCAGGTTTTGCTGTGCGGTATTTAGGCCCAAATCCAATTCATCCGTATGAAGGGCACAATTTGGTGCCCCAGGAGACCTCCGTCGATAGACCGTACGAATCAGGTTAATCACCTCATTTAGTTATCAACTTTGTTTCAAATTGATCACCGCTCAAAGTGAGAATTTTGACGATTTTTATACAAATTCACATCTAAACTAAAGTAATTCTAAAATAACTTTGCCTTTGAGCTTGTTGGGGAGACGAGAAATACTTTGTCCGAGGACACTTACGGTGTCCCCTGTGTAGTGGGTTAAAGCTCATGCGCCCGTCAAAACGCTACTGCGTATATGATGAGCTTTAACCCACTGCCTTTGCATATGCAACGGGCAGGTAAGTTTCCTCAAACAAAGCGTATCTCATCTCCCCAACAAGAGTGCATGCAAGCTGAGATAGCCTTAGTTTGATTTTTGGCGGAATTTTGCAGTTTCCACAGTTGAGCACAATAGGCTTAAACAAGAGATCTTTTGTTTATTTTCAACTGCGCGGCTCAGATTGAAAACTGTTTGTAAGTCCCTGCGCATGCAAGATATTGCGCACACTATACAAACTTTCCAATCTGGACTTGCAACACTGAAAAGTAGGAATACCAAGGACCAGACTGGGAAGTTTGTATAGCACGCACAATATCTTTCACGCCAGTAGCTTTGATGCGCAGGAACTTTGCGGTTTCCAATCTGAGCCATGCAATTGGCAAGAAACAAAAGATGTATTGCTTTAAAACTTTTGTTAACTGCAGAAACTGCTAAATTTATGTGAAAATTTATTTTGGGACATCTAAACTTGCGCACACAAAATAGAAACTTCCAGTGTAGGAAAGACCTTGTTGAGATCAGCATGCACATTGAAATTTTGCAAAAATGCCATGTATGCAGTTGCCTCATGCTTGAAACTGGCCCCCTTCTCCTCTATGTGACCTGAAGCCACTATGGTTCATAGAAGAAATTTGTGTTGTCCCAAGATGTTTATGACATGCTAAATCATGTTCGTGTCCATCTCCACAGGTATATCACGAGATTCATTCCATAAGAGGCGGGCCACTGGTGGCAAAAAGAAGCCACTTACCAAGAAACGCAAGCATTGCTTGGGGAGACCACCAGCAAACACTAGGGTATGTACTTGAACCAGGCTTTGTGATGAAGAAAACTGCAGGCGCTCAACAATAGACGATTGTGCTAAAGATGGCAACAAGGAATTTTTTCCCAAGATGCACTGCATTCTTTTATGGAATTCCTATAGAATAGTCAAAGAATCTTAATTACAACGCAATGCATCTTGGTAAAATCTTCCTCGCCGCCATCTTTAGCGTTATCATCTGTTATAGCACCTTGAAAAATTCCAGAAATGTTGATTGAGCCTCTGGGAAAAAGTTAATCCTTCAATACAAAGAAATGTCTGCCAGTTTATGACATCGCAAAAAAGGCAGCAAGAAATGGCAAGAGCAAGCCAAATATTCTATGCAGTGACACTTATGCTCACACTCACTGTATTATACAGGTCATCAACCAGATGCTCATTTTATCAAGTCTCTCAAATTTTCCAGGTATCTGTGGAGGTGCTTGATTGAGCTTGAGCACATCTTGTTGCAAGGCCTAATTATAACTCAATCGGATAAAGGATGTCAAAGTATTTGGGAGCATTTGGTCACACCCCCAGTGCTGCGCTTAAAATTAAATCATGCTTAGTGTCTTTACACAACACCAGAAAATTGCAAAGATTCAGTCTTATGCTAAACCATCTTATGCTAAATCAGTCTTATGCTATATTCTCAATCTAGGAAGGGAGCGAATGGATACACCAGTCAGAGAGAGCACTTCTCTGTCTCAGGAAATAAAGAGTACTGACCCATCAAGAAATTCAAATTTATGTAGCTAAATAAGAAATGGCAGAATGATGAAAATACGAGAAGCTCTGAAGATAATTTCTGTTGTCTTTACAGAAATTTCTTATATGATTACTTATGTCATAGTTACTCTGACTGCCAAATATATCATATTGTATATTGGCAGTACTAATTCCACAAACAAATGCTTATGGTATAGAGACAATCAGGTACACTAGACATAAACTTTGGCATTTGTTGCCACTAGAACTAAGAGTCTCATATCTTGACAGAATTTATGCGGAAGATGAATTAGCATTAATTTAGGAATTGCAACTATAGATTGTACAAGAGATTTGTAAACAATTCGGGATTTTATAGAAATTTAGTTATTTGTATAGTCGAGATGTAAATAGAATTGTTTAATTTTGAGTTTTCGTTATTGTTAATGGTTGACTTTAATTAGCTTCAAGTAGTTATCTTCAAGCCAACCGTAAATAGATAAATTATATTTATTAAGAGCATTTATAATGTATAATGTTAGATATATAGGAAAGCTAGGAGTTATGGCTTGACTAAACTTAGCTCTATACCGTTATGAATTCATCAATTCTAATTTTCAGTCCTTTGAGACTATTCATTATCAAGAAATTTGACAGATTTTTAATTTCAAGCTCATTTAATTTCTCTTAGCTTGGTGGCAAGAGGGTTCACAAAGTGAGAGTTCGTGGTGGCAACCTTAAGTTCCGTGCTTTGAGGCTTGAACAAGGAAATTTCTCATGGGGATCCGAGGGTATGTATTTTTCCCAGCGTCTCTGAAACTAGTAATAATTGCTGTTATTGCTAGTTTCCAAAGTTATGCCGATCCGTTGTAGCAGGGAAAAGATGGATCAAGAACCAATCAGAATAGTAGCTGGTCAGGGAACATTTTTCCCCAGTGCGATACAATAATGATTTATTTTGCTCATGAAAAGTCAACTGATCAGTGCTTCCTTAATTTTCATTAAATTTGCAGACTCATTGAGAAATTCAGATTTATGTAAATAAATAAGAAATGGCAGAATGATGAAAATACGAGAAGCTCTGAAGATATTTTCTGTTGTCTTTACAGAAATTTCTTATATGATTACTTATGTCATAGTTACTCTGACTGCCAAATATATCATATTATAAATCTTCTCTTCTCTTGTTGTTATTTTGTTAAGATAAGTCTTGATTTTCATCAAGACTGCTAGCCATACGGTTCATGATTTTTTATCTTGATGACCAAATTCAAAGGAACGCTTCTCCAGTTTGGAAGCACAATACAAAAAGGTTTTTAAGAGTAGCTCAATGGTAAGGAATATAGAAATAATTATTTTGTATTCATTGACAGGTATTTCAAGAAAAACAAGGTTATTGGATGTTGTATACAATGCCAGCAACAATGAATTGGTGAGAACAAAAACTTTGGTAAAGAACGCTGTTATCCAAATTGATTCAACACCTTTCAAGCAATGGTAAGAAGTTTAATCTATCAAGAATTTTAAAGGCTTTTTTGAAATAATTTTTTGGCAAAAAGACACTTTTAAAGAATTGTTCAGATCTTTCAGCTGTATTTTGCATCAAAACATTGATTTTCAAAAAAATCTCTTGTTTCTTATTTGATTCAAGCAACATTTTTTGTCATTTGTATCATTGTTTGCATTTTTTCTACTGAAAGATTCAGAGAAGTTTCAATGAAATAGAAAGGCAAAATGATTAGGAATGTTAGCAAAAACATTTGGCAAGGTCATTTTCGGCATAACTTATGAACAAATTTTCATACAACGACAAGAGAGCGTAAGAAAGTTTGGGTATAATGAAACAATGAATGTTCCACAAAGTGAATTTTCCAGATGGCAGTAAACATATGCAGCATAAATTTGTAGGTATGCTATTTTGAAGAAATGGGCATCATATAAAGGAAGTTATTTTCCCAACACACATTTATATTGAAGAGCACATTTTCGATGTTTTTCAACTATCCATCATAAAATGTCCAAGGTGTTGCTAGCAATATGATGAAAACTTTTGACTTGAAGAGATGTTACATAATGTGATATTTCTTTGTAAGTTAATGTCATAGTTACACTGATTGCTAGCATACCATTAATTGCCAAACATTTCCAGCAGGACCTTGAATGACAGCAGCTTCTGTGCAAGCTGACCAAGTTTTTCCTGTATAAATATAGATTATTTTTATTATTTCCAAACCTGCTGGTTTTTTGGAAAAAGAATGAAAATATTTGATTTTTCTATTTTGTAGGTTTGAAAATCATTATGCTATTGCTCTTGGCAGAAAGAAGGGACAAAAAATGGTGAGTTTTTCTTTAATTATTTAACCATGGTAGGCAATTTGATGAGTTGATTCATTGATTCATTGATTTCCCTGTTTATTTATCCATCAAATTGATAAAAGATGGAATGTTATTGTCAAATAATGAGAACCAGTTTTCTTGCTTTCAGAAGTAATTTGACCAGTGAAAAATTGTATCAAATGAAAGACAGGAATAATGATGGAATTTGTTGATTGTCTTGATGTTCTACCTTTTGGGGATGCCCGGGAGAAGACTTTAGACAGTCATTTGCTTGTCACCAACAAGAATCTTGAAACCTGAGAAAATCTGCTGGACATGATATTCAAGCTGAGGGGCACATCACTCCAAAAGTCTTGTACGCTTTTGTGATGAATCCCAAAAATCTCCAAAAAGCTTGGAATTATCCTGAAAATTAAGAAGTTTTGACAGAATCTTAAACACCCCAAAGAAATTCCTAAAAATCTTTGAATAGCTAAAAAAAATCATTGACATCTCTTGCCAACAAATGCTGCAAAATATTTAAGAAAATTTTCAATAATTTTTGAAATCTCAAAAATTTGTCAAGTTTTCAGGAATCTTCAAAGATCTTTATAAAATTATGTAAAACCTCTGAAATCTCTCAAAATCTGAAAAAATTAAAATCCAAACGATCTCAGGAATCAATCTAAAAAGTCTCAAAAAGTGTAAGAATGTTGAAATTTTAAGATATCCTTGAAAATCGGAAGAAAGAATCTGAAAAATCTTTTAAAAGATACTTGAAATCCCAAAATCTTGTGTGGTATGTTTGGAGTGATTTGCCCCTTGATTCAAGCATTTTCATTGCTTTATTTGCCAGCCTGAGGGTGAAGAAGACCCAGTAACAAAGAAGCGATCCAACCATGCTCAAAGAAAAATTGATGAGAGAAAATCATCGGGAAAACTGGATCAGCATCTGGATGAACAGTTCAACACTGGCAGACTTTATGGTGAGTACATTGAAATGGAAAACTTTTGGATGATCAAATTGTCCGAAAGTTTTAAAGGGAATAGACATAGCTATATCGACAAGCTGCTATTAATTAGCTCAAGAAACGCCCACAAACCCATTGTTTCCTTCGCCACACAATGAAACCATAGGCGTCAAAGTTGTTGAATACAATAGATTATATTTTTAACTTGGCCCAGGCCAGCTTTTAACTATATCGATTCCCTTTAAATTCTTTGAAAATGGAAAAAACACAAATTTTTCCAATGCCTCTGTTAAAAATGATATACTGTCGTTGGTGATCCTGCTTCCAAAGTGAGTTTCCATGTTGCAGTTGTCAGTAACATTGTTCTTGAGTCGATGAAAGCACCTCTCCTTTTCATCTGCAATCTCGAGAACTGCTTTTTGGATGCTTCTGATGCATTATCTAGTTAATTTAACTTACACCACGTATTTTTTATAAGAAACTGCCCATAAGAAACTCAACTCTCAGATTGCCAACAACTGAAGAAACCCCAGTACTGGGAAAATACAAGTTAATTGACTATTTGTTTTCATAAGGGAAATCCATAGCATATTTCAATTTATTTCCATGGGTGTCCTCTTATCATATTACTCGTAAGGTACTTGAGTAATGTCTAAACATTGGAAAGGCTTGAAAACATTGTTTTGAAATATTTACAAGGGCACAGGTAGTGAACATAAATATTGTTATGGAACCTTTAAGAAACTCGTAAGAAACTCGAGAGTACTCAAACTCTGATAATTTTAAGAAGCTTCCAGTACTTTATATAAAAAATAGGTGTATGTCTGAGTGCAGGAAGAACATTTAGAAAAAGGCTAATTATTGATAAAACATGTGTTTCTTGCAGCTTGCATTTCTTCTCGCCCCGGACAATCAGGAAGATGTGATGGCTATGTTCTGGAAGGAAAAGAACTAGACTTTTATTTGAAGAAGATCAGAGCTAAGAAAGGAAAATAAATAAATGTAATACTACCATGGAATGAATTTATGCCACGATCTACTTTGTTTTTTTCTTTGTTTCAAACTACAAGGGGTAATTATTTGCCTGTGGGCAGGATTTTTGTTACCAAAAACGTTTCAGTTCAGTTTCATATATTTTAAATTCACTTCATACAATTTATAATTTACTATACTAACAGCTAACTAAACTACAAGGAAAAGAAAATATTACAGAAAATTAATACATTGGTACGGAAAATTAATACAATATACAAATACAGAGAAAAGAATAAATTGTATGGAGGGAATTACTTAAGGTACTAGACCCCCAAACAACAAAACTTTGTCAGTTTCAGAGATATTCTCAACAGATTTAAATAGGATATAAAGATAAGTGACCTTTAATAAAAAAAATTGTCATTTCAATCAAATATGCAAATTAGGCAAAATGGCGGCAACAACAATGGCAAAAAAGTGCTACCTGCCTGTGACAATGAAATTTCCACAAAAATAATGATAATGGATTGAAACTTTTTTCAGGCACTCACTATATGCATAGCTAGAGAATGAAAACTTTTCAGCTTAGTTGTCACTTGACTTGCAGAGAAATTTTGAATTTAATTTGAGATCCGGAAAATCTGCATTGCT
>REGL01000248.1:25883-56839 GCA_004194395.1 Aurelia aurita complex sp. Pacific
GCATTTCTTTCTGTCATTTATGACCAAACTAGATGCTTTATATGCACAAAGAAATTGATCTGGCAATCATCAGTGCTTTTTTGTAGTATGGTTCAAAACCAGGTAGCCCTAAAAAGAGCTAAATTTGCTACTTTTTAAGCCAATTACAAGATCAGCTATATATTGAAAAATAATTTGGTTCTTGATATGCTTGACAAAAAAATGAAATTGAAGATCGGCCGTGAAATCAATTTTTGATGATTTTTCAAACGGGAGTACTTTTTTTTGGGACACCCGGTAGAACTATCTTTTTGCCAAATGTTGCTTCATATTTATGTGCAGAATTGTAACGAGAGTGAGGCAATAAGAAAGGCTACATTTTTTGTTGTTACTCGGAGTTTCACGCTGTACAGCGATCATCAGACAACTGAATGTTCTACTCAAATTCTTGCTTAAGAAACACTGTGATGTTGAAAGCATTTCATTATATCATTATGACTCACAGTTTATTCATTTCCTGTGTGCGGTGTTGTTTGAAGTTTATTTAGTAGTATTTGGTATTAACTCTGGTCTTTTATTAAGTTGTATCGCTTTATCTGCTTTTATGATGCATAGTTTTTTGCATGTGAAGAATTTTATTAATAGAATGACAATCACGATGTTACTCCTCAAGATAAGAGATGGATTCAGAACCTCCAAGTTCTAAAACATAGAACTTTTTGTGGGAAATCGAAAAGTTTTGCATCAATGGACGATCCAAGTTTATTATGATAAAGGATTACTTGATGTGATATTCCCCAACTTGTTCTATTTTATTTTGATATTTTGTTTGAATCATTCATTATCATAATCATCATTACAGGTTGAAGTTGCAACTGAACGAAAAGAAACCAAGAAATTATTTGGAGTTGTGATGATCTCAAAACCATCAAGAGTAATGGTGACTGAAGTTATCGAAAAGCAATCTACTTTAGTCAGGTAGGGTAAAAGAAATTTGCTTCTGAATAAACCGTGAAATAGTTGTTTCAGAATCAGAAGAAAATTCTCATTGAGTTAACGAGGACAGATTTTGTAACGCAATAGCATCAGTTGCCTTTGTTTACACCTGAATTCAAAGTGATTCGCGATTGCAGACAATGAAAATTCTCTCAACCACTAATTCAAAACAAGCAAAGCTGCAAATGTTTCTCTGAAACCTAGGTAGCTAACTCGCTTGTTGTGCATTCTGGAAATTGATTTTAAGAGTAAACATGGGCATGTATCGAAGAAGAAGGATATATCTAAACATCTACCGCGGGCATTTTATTTTGTTGGTTCAGAAGCTGAGTAGGAACTGTTTTAAGTACACCCAATAAATACGAAAATTGAATCGCCTCCCAATCGGCTTCTGTACCAAACAAATAAAATACCCGAGGCAGATGTGTAGATACATCCTTCTTCTTTCGATGTAAGCTGGAACCTTTCACGGAGATATGGGACGGGTTTAATACTTTTTTATTTATGTTATCGTTTGGTACAAAAATATAGCAAAATCTCTTCCTTTTTGCCTTTGCATCGCATTGATTTGTTGATATATTGATTCAGTGATTCGGTGATTTGATTGTTTTATTTTAATCCTTAGGTCAGGTGATTATGTGATTTCAATCAACAGTACAAATGTTCAAAATGCATCGATGAAGGAAATTTGCAATTTGATTGGAGGAGAAACGTTGAACTTGGTGAGATCTCCATTTTCTTTTTATTCATGGTTTTATTGGATTGAAATCAGCAGTTTAGACATTTTTTACTGCAGACTTTCAAAGCTAATTTTACGAAATACGGGGTGTCCCAAAAAATGTTATCCTTTTTATAAAATCACCAAAACTCGATGATCACACCAGCATAGGTTTCAAATCTTTAAATCAGCGTAAAAGGTGGGTGTAAAATTCTATGACCTATTTTTTCTAACTGAATGGCTAAAAAGGAATTTAGCTATCTATCTATAATTCTACCGTTGGACTTTTTGAAAATTTTGAATCGTATTTTATATTTCAGCTCATTTGAAGATGTAACGTCATCAAATTTCTAAATCATAAACCACAAAAGTGACAGACTTTTGCTTGATACTATATTGTAGACATTCATAAACTAAGCCTTTCTTGGAAATTATTTCTTGTTACATTAAACAGTTTAGAGATTACGATGGTTTTGAATGTTTTGAAAACTTTTCGTGAATTCTCGAGAAAGAAGAAAAACAGTCAAATTCTGAAAATATTGAAGATTTCACAAAAATCCAACGGCAGAATCATAGCAAAATAGCAAAAGTTTCTTTGAAGCCATTCAGTTCAAAGAAATAGGTCATAAAATTTTACACCAACCTTTTTAAGAATTTGGAACCTATGCTGATCACACCTATTATGAAATTGTCTGTTTGATCTCTTGTGTCAAAGATCCAGATATATCTCAAAATGATAAAATGTTTGTTTTCGTTACTTAAAGGGTATAAATTGACAAGTGCAAAGGACTTATTCTGAGATATACTTATTAAGCAAAAATGTAAATCTCGCCCAACAGCTATTATTTTGTGATTTTCATAGGATAGTTTGCGTTTCTTTCTGGCATTTATGACCAGACTAGAAGCTGATATGCAAAGAGAAATTAATATAGTAATCATCAATCATTTTTGCAGCATGCTCAAAACCAGGCAGCCCTTAATAGAGTTAAATTAAAAAAGAAATTTAAAGATCGGCCAGGTATTTAAATTTTGGTGATTTTCCAAACAAGAACATTTTTGGGACACCCTTTAGCTCTTGTTGATAAGGCAATTTCTTCGTTAGTCCGAGTCTAAAATATCATTTTCGTCTCTTTCAAGGTTCTATGTCGCCCTGAAATATCTGAAGAGGAAATTCACCTCAAGAACTTGGAGCCAGGTAGTTCTGAAGTATTTACTTGTGTTTCTTTTCTTGTTGCTTGATAAAGGAGTTGCTGTATAGTTTGATTACATTTTTCATTTCATTCATTTTAAACATATTTGTACAGGGTAACAATACAGAATTATGATTTCTGATTTAAAATTGGCCCTATTAAAAAGAAAAAGAAAAGAACTGAATAAAGTTACGATATTTACAATTTTTCAAAAGAACTTATAAAGTATACATCTGAATACAAAAAAATAGAAAGACGAAAACCGTTACAAGAAACCCAGGTGGTATCAATTATTGTTATAGTCTTTTGAAAGCACCAATTGAGGGCGCCATTTTAGTTTCGGAGCTCAGCTGGTTTCAGAGTCTGGTCCCACGATATGGAAGGACTTTTACCCATTTTTAGTTCTCATCAGCGGGACACGAAGGTCAGACACAGTATTTCTTAGGTTCATGTGGCTATTCTCTGAACATTTTGTGAAGATATCTGACAAATATTTAGGTGCAACAATTGATTTAAAGTCCATGGTCGATGTTTCAGCCTTCATGAACTGTCGGCCAGCAGAAACTCTGGATCAGGTTAGGGGCAGATGCATCATTAACAAAATTTGCCATGTAAGGTTTCAAATGCAAAATTTCGTTTTCAAAGCCATATCTTAAAGGGGCTCCGTCGTCAAACAGTAAACAAATTCGTAAACCCGCACGTGTCACCAATTATCCATTGTTCATCCATTGTTCTCTGCAGTTTGTTTGGTGGCTTCACCCAAGCCACTAAAAAGTGACCGTTAAAAATCCATTTATATCCGAGCAATCATAGAAGATATGAATGTTTGGTTTGTTCTTTAGTGAAGTACAAGGATTAATGCCCAAACAGCAACTTTCATTTTGAAAAAATACGAAAATCCTGTGTGATATCACCTTTCAAAAAACTGCAAAAATTATCGTTTTGTTTACATTTTGACGACGGAGCCCCTTTATATGGGAATATGTCGTGATATCGTTTTTAAAGTACTTGTATAATTGTTTGCAGGATTTGCTCTCAAGTCGACGATGAATGTATTAAGGCTAACCACCTCATCTGCAAAGGCTGGTGTGAAATTTGACGATGAAATTATAACGGTTAGTTCTTAAATTACAAACGTTGTCAGGGGAGAATTCATTTAAATATATTGTATTCGTTATGCGCACAAACACATTTTGTACTGAGTATAGATTTCAGCTCGCACTGTTTTTCTTTTCAATTGTGGCATACATTTCTGTTTAAGACAAAGCGATAAGAATAGAATAGATGTTCTTAAAAAGAATAGATGTCACACATCTGAGAGCACTCAATCAAATCAAAATAAACAGAGAAAGCAAACGTTGTTATGGTCAGCTGCACAGAAGGTGTGAGATCTATTCTTGAGGCTGTCAAATCGCTTTGTCTTAAACAGAACTGCATTCTTTGTTTTACGAAATTCACCCCTGCCAAAAAAACTGTGATAGAATTTTACACCGACCTTTTTAAAGATTTGAGCCCTATGTTGCCTTTCAAACGGGGATTGTTTTTGGTTTACTTACCCAGTAAGAGTCAAAATGTTACCACGTTAAAGTTGTCATGAGCCCCTTTTGTGAGGGTATTCGTTGCTCAAACTTAGATTTTTGAGTAAATGTTGATACAGAATGTGAGTTGCAATGCAATATTTTGATTTTAGGAAGCTTGGCTCGATTTCGCTCGTGAAAGTTTGTTGTGCAAAATCGCCACACTTATATCTAGGAAAACAAGGCATTAACCTGTTTCCCTTTTCAATTTCATTTCAGGTCAACGACCATGATGTCAACAATCTCTCCTTACGTGATATCGAAAAAAAGCTTTCAAAATCCTCTGTCAAATTACGTATCCGCAGACGCAAAGAGCAAGCTGAAGCTGCTGCAGACCCCCGCTCCCAATCAGTTAGCTCTGGGGGATCAAATTCCCTTTATGAGAGCATCGATGACGGACCAACCCCAAAGGATGGAAGGAGACCGTCACGGTTAAGCCTGTCCTCTCATTCCTCGTCTAAATCCCCGGATTCATCCGTAGCTTCTCTGGGATCACCGGCGTCTCAACACAGAGGAGATGTTNGAACCTTTTTATTTTACAAAAGTTGCCCTTGCTGGCTTGATGTGGTATTTAGAAAACTCACTTTGATCTGGAATTTTTCAGAATTTTGCTCAAACTTGACTTTTAGTATCCCCAAACATTCGTTGGATTTTTGAGTAAATGTTGATACAGAATGTGAGTTGCAATGCAATATTTTGATTTTAGGAAGCTTGGCTCGATTTCGCTCGTGAAAATTTGTTGTGCAAAATCGCCACACTTATATCTAGGAAAACAAGGCATTAACCTGTTTCCCTTTTAAATTTCATTTCAGATTAACGACCATGATGTCAACAATCTCTCCTTACGTGATATCGAAAAAAAGCTTTCAAAATCCTCTGTCAAATTACGTATCCGCAGACGCAAAGAGCAAGCTGAAGCTGCTGCAGACCCCCGCTCCCAATCAGTCAGCTCTGGGGGATCAAATTCCCTTTATGAGAGCATCGATGACGGACCAACCCCAAAGGATGGAAGGAGACCGTCACGGTTAAGCCTGTCCTCTCATTCCTCGTCTAAATCCCCGGATTCATCCGTAGCTTCTCTGGGATCACCGGCGTCTCAACACAGAGGAGATGTTGTCAACAATAGAAAGCAATCGATGCTTGGAGAAAGTTTTCGAAGATCCCCGACGGTAACTTCTAAGGAAATGTCAGCGAGTTTGGCGTTTAAGAATTCTGTTACTGATCAAGATGCGATTGTTACTCGCGATGGTAAGTCAAAACTCTTGTCAACACTTTCATGGCCTTAATTTGTAAGGGGGTATAATAAGCGTAAGTAACAAGATCAGATTTTGTAATACAATAGCACGAATTGGTTTTGATTGACACCGCAATTCAAAGCGATTAGCGACTGCAGACAAAGGAAATTCTCTCAACCATGAATTCAAAACAAACAAAGCTGCAAAAGTTTTTCTGAAACCCAGGTAGCTAGCGCGCTCGTTGTGCATTCCAGAAATTGTTCTAAAGAGCAAACATGAGCATATATCGAAAGAAAAAGGATACATCTACACATCTACCTCGGGCATTTTATTTCTTTGGTCCAGAAGACGATTGGGAGGTGATTGAGTTCTATTATTTTTTGGGTATAATTAAAACACTTACTGCTCAGCTTCTGAACCAAAGAAATAAAATAAAACTCATGCATTGAAAATGGCACGAGAACAAGATAAAGAGGCTTGCTACGATAAAGAGGCGACAAAATATTGCCCAGCCTCGTTTTCGTTTTGCGCGATATGACGTCACTTCGCTCAAATTGCTTATTTGAATACGTAATTTCACAAGGAGAAGGCAACAAATATTGGAAAAAAGTATCATACATCATTCATAGCAGTATTATCTTGTATTTTATCATCAATCATACCAACCCCAAACTTCCTTTAAGGTTCATTTGTCCCTACATCTCTTTTCAGGGGTCGTCATTCGTCCAGATTGTATTCGTAACAATGATACTGATGGCAGCGGTGATACAGAAGTGCGTCGGGAAAGGCCGTCACGGCCTGAATCACTGGATGGTTATCAATCACTGATAAGAACTGAACCTGCCAGAATATCCCAGCCTTTCTCTCCAAGCAGCTCTTCGACCGCTGCGGGCAGGCTGCCCCAAGATAGAGCTGATGCAGCATCGTTATCAAATGTGAGTCGTACATCACAACATTCATATACCTCTCCACAAATGGCTGGTGGCCGTAAGCCGTCAATTCCAAACCCTTTGCTTGCTCATCGACCGCAAGAGCCGCTGCCAAATAACGCTGTGTATTCGCCAGGAGGTTCTGTGGATGACTACAAAGACAGGGAGAAAGATTATGATTACGTGGATATGAGGCATGCCTCTCAGATGTGAGCTCTTGTTTCCGTTCAATAAAAATTACTTACTCAAGTTTTACGTATTTTTACCTACCGGGTGTCCCAAAAAAAGTATACAGATTTCGTTGACTCCAGCGATGTAAAGTTAGCTTTAATCAATGGCTAACCACCCTCAAATGTTTCTCGATAATTAACTTGAACATAGGCACCTCGTTTGTAGGTATTGGTACTTTCAGAGCAGTAATATCAAGCTTGAAAGCTCAAATTTGTGTCAACCTGCAAACCAGAGCTTTAGCCTTTTGGCCTAAGCAATTTCTTCAGGCACAGCGTAGGAATCAATGATAGCCTCTATAAAATTTGAACAATATTAGATCTTGTGTTATTCTGTTTTCCAGATGTCACCCCCAGTCTCCCATTGGGAAGTGTCTTAATCTTTCATTAATTTAAGTTCTTAATTTCGATGTGCCTGAGGAATTTGCTTAGGCCAAAAGGCCAAAGCTCTTGTTTGCAAGTGGACGCAAATTTGAGCTTTCAAGGTTGATATTTCTGCTCTCAAAGCACCAATACCGACTAACGAGGTATCTATGTTCACGTTAACTATCGAGGAACATTTTGAGAGTGATTAGCTATTGATTAAAGCTAAATTCACATCGCTGGAGTGAACCAAATCTGTATACATTTTTTTGGGACACCCTGTAGCATCCGAAGGTAGCTTTAGGACGCTGAGAAGCTGAGCTTATCGAAGCAGCGTCCTGGTCCTACCTCTCGATGTGACCACACCTCGTGATTCCTTTAGCCTGGAATTACAGAGAGTTGGCGACTCTCCTTACACTTTGTAGCAGGGTAGTTATTATTGTTTTCAGTTGCATTTTTCTCTTGACCATGCTCCACGTTTGTTTGAAAACTAGGCCCATCATTCGTTACATTTTCCTTTTGAGAACTTGTCTTGAGCATTGTCATCATATTGAGAATGAAAATAATGGGAAATTAAAGTGAATCGACCATATTTGGTATTCGTAATCCTGCCTCAAGGGAAATTTAAGTTGAATTGTTTCGCACGGTAACCTGTAGATAAGTTGTTATACTGAGGGGCTACCTCAGCCTCGAACTGAGGGTAACTATGGTCGGCCAGGGGAGGCTGAAGACAATGATAGCCCTGAAATCGGGGTTGGGGCTACCTTAAAAAGCAACTATTTGGGCTCTCCATTTCATTCTTTGTGATTTGAACATCATAGGTTCCAGAGAGAATTTAAGGTATCTACCGGGTGAACTAGCAAAAAGTTCCCACTTTTGAAAATTCATAGCATCAAGAGTACTGGATGGATTGGAATGAATCAATATTTGCTGGACAGCCAATAGATTGAAGTATTTTTGTGTTTTAGGCCCTTTTTCAGTCATTTTGCAACCATGAAATTTTTGTAAAGTTGAATTTACCTATATTTGCAGTTCTCGTAAGAAGACGAGAAAAATCACAAAACCACTTTGATCTTTTGGCTTTTAACTAGAATTTGAATTATTCAAAGTATTGGTGATGCTACGAATTTTCGAAAGTTGGAATTGTTTCTGGCTCAGCCGGTATTTTCAAGAAAAAGCGAAAATTGAGAATATCTAGACATTTGATGTTTTTACTTTTTTTGCAGAAAACGAGAAGAGACGAAAGAAATCATCCTAAAAAAGAAAGAAGCCTTCCCTAGTTTTGGCTTCAGCATGTTTGGAGGAAATAAAGCTGGAATCTTTGTGGATGAAATTCAAATGTGGACTGCAGCACACGAAGCAGGACTTAAAGCTGGATCAAAAATCATTGCAGTAAGTGAATATTTATTCTGCTTTCTCTCAAGTCTACTTTCATGAGCATAGGGCCCAAATATTTGAAATCTTTAGTAAGGTGCGTGTAAAATTTGTGGCATTTTTCTTTGAATTGAATGGCTGGTAAGAAACTTATGGTAGTTTGCCGTAAATCTGCCATGAACATTTTTTGATATCTTGATTTTTTTCTCAATGGCGGCAATTTAATTATTTTTGAAAAAGTTTGAAAAAATTCAAATCAGCGTACATCCTAAACCGATAGAGGGAAAATGATTTAACCTTCAAGAAAGCCATAGTTTATGAAGGTATGGTGGCAAGCAGAAATTTGTAGCTTTTCTGGTTTAGGATTTAGAAATTTGATGACGTCATAGCCTCAAATTTGATAAATGCCGCCATTTTGAAAATAATCAACATTTCTGCGAATAATCAGGCAGGACCATGTCTCAATCAGGTCTGTTAGCAAAACATTCACGCTGACTGTTTTCGTATTATTTTTTCGCAGATAAATGAAAATGATATGACAAATGCTGCCTTCTGTTATGCCAATGAACTTCTTAAAAGTTTTTCCAGCACCACAGAGCTAAATCTCACCGTTCTTGACATTCCAAGTGAGTACACGCGTATTTTTGTCAATAAGAATCTGCTGATAAAAACACAACTCGCATATCGTCAAAACATTAAGAAACTCCAATAGTGGGAGAATATTACTTAAGAAACTATCTATTTATTTTGATAAGGAAATCCTTGAGATGTTTTGTTGTGTTTTCACTTGTTTTCTGTGTAATATTACTTGGAAGGTACTTGAGTAATATCTAAACATTGTAAAGGCTTTACAAACTTTGCTTTGAAATGTTCACGAAGGTGCACGTCGTGAACATTGAAGGTTGTTATTGAGCCTTTAAGAAACTCGTAAGAAACTCTGAATCCTCAAATCTGATAACTCAAGAAACTTTCAGTACTGGCTCAATGTCTTAGTTTCTATAAAAATTGCGTGTGGTGCTGATTGTAATGTGTACCGGATGTCACAACAGACTTAAGAGGTTGATTGTAGGAGAGTTTAAGCTCTGTTGGCCGAGGTGACATTGGCGTGCGATTGTATGTCAGATGCCAGCCCGGGCTGAAATTAACTACTAAAATCGCGCCAATATTATTCGAGGTTTACAAAGGCTTTAAAATCACTAGCTTTCCGCTTCAAACGTCCTTTGCTCCCATCTGCCACCCCATCTTTGAGACTATTCGTTTTATTTTGGTTTGGTGTGAAACTACATTCAAACTACGCGTGCGCAAAGTAGATTATCAGTAGATAAGAAATCTCAGCCCTTTTACCCGCGCTGGAAATCCCTGCGCGCCTAGCTCAAGGAGGGCTGAAACTTTCTCCTATAATCGCAAACTTGGATATAATCAGCCCCTTGGTTTAAAAAATATGTGGTAGCAGTTCTTAGATTTACTATATAGCGAAGCAAGGGAGAGGGGGGGGGTTACCCTTTCTTTTGGGACACCTAGTTTATAGATATTTACCATAGTCTTCTCTCGTGAAATTTTAGGTGAAGAGCTAGTCTCAATTCGTCAGCGCAAACCATATGACTCTTTTGCAGTCAGGTACGTACCTTTTATCTTTGGTTGATACCACGGGGATAAAAATGTTGTCAGCGTGTTATCGTAGTTATTTTCCATAGAGATGTTAAATCATTTAGTACTATTCTTGAAGTAAATTGATTATTAGCTTAGTTGGTAACAGTTTCTTTCACGTTAATTTCTTTCATAGGAAACCGCTTGTAAGGACTGTGGGCTCAAATTTCAAAAGTTATAACAACTGTGCTACTTGGATTAAAAGCTATTAAGTTTTTGTTATCTGCAGCTTGTATTTTCCAAGGCCACTTGAAAAATATTTTGATTCTATTTTGTGTTGACAAATTTGTTGACGTTCTTTTGAGTGTGAATTCTAGTAAAGATTGCTTTATTAACTACTTTGGAAGCTCTTCTACCAAAAATAGCGTATTTCTACATTTTGAGCATTAATAAATAACAAAATTTTAGTTACAAAAAGTCTTAAAATTTGAAAAACCTGCTGTAAGCCCACACCAAGGTAGTGCTTATGTTGGCCATCAGAGAACACTAACTTTGATTTTGCCAACAACGGCTTCAAACGTATTTCTCTGGCGATTTTTGTACACTTTTTTCAAATTGGCCTTTTTCCCAGCCCTCAAACTAGTTATCTTTTCATATTTCAGGACTCTGCTGGACTTGTCCCAGTCAACAGAAATTACGTTGCCATTCAAACAGAACGAAATATTGACAATTACAGATTCGTACAAAGACTATGATTCAGAGACAGGTAGTTACAAATGGCATGCATCAAAGCCAGGCGATGGTGTTTATGGGAATAAAAAAGAGGGATCAGTCCCGGCAGAGCAAAGGTTTGTTTATTTCTTTCACCTTTCTTTCAGCTTCTTGTTTTCGCTAGTAAGCCGGGCCGGATTGCTGGGAAAATAGGAAGATGGGCTCCAAGGGTTACAGCGATAAATGATGCGAAAATAAACTGAAATCTGCAAAAAAAGTTGTTTAATCTCATGGAAAAGAAGGGCTGAGCCCCATAATTTCCCTTCTATGGCATTATATGAAGGGATGATGGAAGATGCTGCTTGGGTAGGCCTGGGTACGGCCCCCGAAGAGGCAATTTCTTACACGCAGTGACAGGTTTATGCCCCTCGCATGGCACAATTACCAGGGATATCCTCTAAGACTGGGTGTTACTTTGCAAGCCTCATTACATGTTTTCTGTGCCTGCGATCAAAAGTAATCTGTAATTATATTTTGTGCCTGCGAGCGGCTCTCCTGACCTCGCACACATTAATGAGGCCTGCGTATTTTGGTAGAACATCGCTTATATTTATGTTTGAACTCTTTTTTGATCGATTATTGTTTGAAGATGCCTCAAAATTCGGTTCTTTGTTTGGTGCTCAAAGTTCGTTTGTTTTGTTGAATAGCCAAAAATCGGCTACTCTCTGCCAAAAGTTTGAAGGATTTCGCTTAGAAGGTCTCTGAACAACTTTGAAAAGTGGCCTAAAATCGCGATCAACTTCTACCACAATTTCTTCGTTGCAGCAATGACTTGCACATTCTTTGAGTTCGACAGTTGTTTTCCTCTTATATTAGGAGAAGATTAAAAAGCCTTCCCCACCCCACTAGTATAAGAAAATCATCCAAGGGGGATCCCATTCTCCCAAGAAGATAACATTTGCCACTATATGCAAGCGCGCCTACCTTGTAGGAACTGTGTTTATTCCCACTACTGTAGAGTAATTGGTGTCCTATAACCCAATACACAGAGTATCCCAGTACTGTACCATGACCCAGCAGTACACAGAGTCAGTCCTGTCAAGGTCAAGATGACGTATGAATAACTTTGTGGTTTCAAATTCCAGTGTTGATGTAATACGAGATCAACTGTTATACGAGTTGGCCACAGGGAACCAGACAGCGTGATTTTTGATTGGTCAAAACTAACAGATGTTAGAATTTGAAAATCCTTGACACAGATTAACAGGACTGGGTGACAGGACACCAATTACTCTGTGTACTGGGTCACGGGTACAGTACTGGAAATACACACTTCCTACAAGGTAGGCACCCTTGGTATATGCAGCTACAGCTGTCATTGTCGTTAGGAAGGAAAACTGACGGATCGTCGTTTTGACTCGTGGACGTTCTGCAGAAAATCTCCCGTAGCCACGAAAAGGAATGATCTATCAAGCCGATTTTAATCTGGTCGAACGTACTGGCTATGAAACAAGACATCATTAATATTATTGCTTTGATATTCTGGGAGCAGTATCTTTTTCGAAAAACTTGAAGTCAATGCTAATAAGATTCTTGAAATTCATTTTAGCATGGTATATAAAAACTTGGATGATTACCCTGAGGAAGAATTCGAGGACCCAGTCGAGCCTTCAAAAAGCGACAAGAAGACGAGCTTTGCCAAGATTAAAAAAGTGTTGCCATGGAAGCGACTAATGCAGAAAGACCAAGCAAAAGCCGCCGAAGGTATACCTAAAATATTCCAACAGAACGCAGCTTCGTTTGAAATCTTAAAGGACAAGTCCGGGGTTTCTACAATTAATGTTAAAAATTGTGAGTTCTTTCCAAGTTTTGAGATCTCTTTCTGTTGCAAATTCGTACGACATTTTTCGTAAGTTAGGCCCAATGTCATCGCCATTTTGTAAAATATTGTAAGAGTACGCGATAAGGCTAGCCTCACTTTGGAGGATCGATTTTGACGTTGGAAAGTACTTTACAGTTTTGCGGGAATATAGCCTCGTTCAGGTTGAAGGCGAAGGGAGCGAAATGACGTCATAAACGGTATTTTACTTTTTCCTTTCAGATGATGTCATATACAGATATGGTGGGCTTTACGAATATCTAGATGACCAAGTCAAGATTTAAGGTATATCTCGAATCAGATGACATTTTATGAAATCCAACGGATGCCAAACTGACGATTTTTAGTTGTCATGTCGATATTAATAGCATCAAACTTTATATACTCTCGCCTTCGGAATATACGCCCTACTTACTAGCTTTTTGTCATTAAAAAACCCTACCAATGCCTTATTCCAGTCCCATGAGCAAGGGCGAATTTTATAAAACAAAGGATACAGGCCTGATTAAGACAAAGCGATTTGGTTGCCTCAAGAATAGATTTCACACCTTCAAGACAGCCAACAATATTTGAGTGCACTCAGATGTGTGGAATTTATTCTTCTGAAGGGCAAATCGATTTGTCTTCTCAGAAACAAGGGCAGATTTTGTAATACAATAACATGAGTTGCTTTTGTTGACACCTCAATTCAAAGCGATTAGCGATCACAGACAAAGGAAATTCTCTCAACCAGTAATTCAAAACAAACAAACAAACCCGCAAAAGTTTCTCTGAAACCCAGGTAGCTAGCGCGCTCGTTGTGCATTCCAAAAATTATTTTAAAGGACAAACATGAGCATAGATCGAAAGAAGAAGGATATATCTACACATCTGCCGTGGGCATTTTATTTCTTTGGTCCAGAAGCTGAGCAGTAAATGTTTTGATAACACCCAAAAAAATAAGAGAATTGAATCGTATCTTAAACGGCTTTTGAACCAGACAAATAAAATACCCCGCAGCAAATGTGTAGATGCATCCTTTCGATCTATGCTCATGTTTGCCCTTGAAACCAATTTCCGGAATTCACAACGAGCGAGCTGGCTACCTAACCTGGGTTTCAAAGAAAGTTTTGCGGCTTTGTTTGTTTAGAATTGCTGGTTGAGAGAATTTCCTTTGTCTGCAATCACTAATCGCTTTGAATTGAGGTGTCAACAAAAGCAACTCATGCTATTGTATTACAAAATCTGCCCTTGTTCTTCTCAGAAACCTAAAGTTTTTGCTATCCCCAGGTGCAATTTCACTTGATTTTGACATTTTCAGAGAACAAAGAAAGTTGATTAAAATCCATCTCAAATTGGATGTCACTTGAGATTTGCGATGACGCAAAATTCCTTGCAAAACACTTCTATTGTTGTTTTGACCATAAACTATTTGTACTAGCTAGACTATGTTTGTTGGTTAACAGCGAATTTTATTGGCTAAGTTGTACAATATTTATTCAGAACGTTTTCATATCTTTTTACATTCAGTTTAGAAGCAAATATTTATTTGATATATTTGAAATTTTTGGATCTTTCAATATCTTATGTAATGGAATTATTTAATATCTTTTGCTAGATTATCTGCAAATTTGAATATTTGTGGTAGCACTGGTTTGGTATTTTGATATTTTTAACGGAATTTCAGTGGGTTCAAACTATATTTATTGTTCTCAATTTTGTAACCATTGTATTAATTGATATTAAGCAATTATTTGGACATTTGGATATTTCTGTAACGGAATTTAATAGGTTCAAGGTAAACATATATCATTTCCAGGTCTGTATGTGTAGGTGTATACTTATGTACCAAAAACACATTCGTTTAAACGTTTCGGCGTAAGCCTTCATCAGTAATAACTGTTCTCGTAATCAGAAGGAGCATACACATCAATTTAGAAATCTAAAAAAAAATACAAAAACAATAGCCTAATTGGGATCCTGCTTCAAGCTTCGTTGAATTAATTAACAACGTTAGTTTGTTTAATTAAAACTTACCTCCGCCGGGATTCGAATGGCAACTTTGCGGGCATGCATCAAGCATCTTAACCTCTGGACCACGGTAGCTTGTTTTAATCTCATGGATGTACAATTAACGTGTATACTTAGTTATATTAAACTTTCTATTTAGCTTAGCTTGTGCCTCAGGAAAAAGTACTGTATTGTAATTTGAGATACAGAAGAAACTACTACTGCGTGAGCCAAGAAAAGGCTCCGGCTTTCGAAAATTCGTTCGACAAACCAAACCTGAAAACAAACCTGCACGCAGACTCGCTGATATATACTTTTTCCTGAGGCACCTTGTGCTTGTATGCGAGTATTATTTGACATTATTTATTCGTTGAAAATAGAAGGCAATTTAGGCAATTTAGAATTGCCATCAGCGTAAGATGGTGGAACAGTTGTTAATCGCATCAGAAAAGTGGAAACTCCGATATGAGAATGTTCTTGCCATCTCTTTGTTTACTCTGACTCACGACCCCCCTTTGTATATTTTGCTGACGGGATGTGCACTCCTTCCCGGGTATCATTTTCGCCTCGTTTTTTTAACCCCAGGTACCAAAAAAGGTAATTTTTCTAAAGCCGGTTGTCAAAACCGAAACTTTGGCCAAGGAGTTAAAATTCCCATATCGTGGAAGACGTCGAAGATCAATTTAAATTTCGTATGATGAACAAGCGAACAACGTTACGAGAATCTTTATTTTTGGCATTATGTATTGTTAATCTCATCAACAATCACGAGGGATTCTGTGACAGGGACATTGTTATTTCATACTCCCACCTTGTTTTATGACGTACTTGTTGTGTCTATGGTTCCTTGTGACCCTGTGATGATGTTCACATGACCCTTCAGCTGACCAAAGGGCGAAAGTGAAAGGAAGAACCAGATCTAAGTCGAGCCATAATTGCAAGAAAAGCAAAGAGAACAAGATTATCAACTGTAAGTATAGCAAAAAATCGAGTGTCTTCATTTGCAGTTGTTTGCATCTGGCAAACAAAATTAAGATAAAGGCAGGAACGGTCCATAAAAGGGTTGGCTCCTAAAAATGGCCTAAATGATGGTTATAGAAAATAGGCCTACTGTAAAAGTTTAGTTTTTTAGGCTCTCACTCTCTTGTTCTGCATATTAGTTATGATAAAATTGCGCGCCGTAACTGAATAAGGCAAGGGGTAACGTTGGGAATTTTCAGAAATGAGCAGAAGTGTGGCTCAATCTGGTTACTGTCTGTGTTTTTCTAAAGCTAACTAACTATAAAGAGAGTGGAATCAGGCTGGAATCTTTTCCACCAAAGTCAGTTGTATATTTCAAGTAAAGTTCGCTATTTGAAGTATAACGAAGGAAGGAAGAAAAATAGAGTGATTGTTTTATCTTCCATTCATTCTTTGCAAATTATCCAGTCTGGTGTGTGCGTAGCTAAACAAAAATTCATACCAGATGGAATGGAGGTTTCTTCTAGGTCTTCACTTGCACTTGCACACTTGAGATTTTATAGGTGCACACTTGAAAACAATGGGAAAAAATCAGTGCATACCAAAAGTAATCATACNTAGTTGTTTGCATCTGGCAAACAAAATTAAGATAAAGGCAGGAACGGTCCAAAAATGGGTTGGCTCCTAAAAATGGCCTAAAATGATGATTGCAGAAAATAGGCCTACTGTAAAAGTTTAGTTGTTTAGGCTCTCACTCTCTTGTGCTGCATATTAGTTATGATAAAATTGTGCGCCGTAACTGAATAAGGCAAGGGGTAACGTTGGGAATTTTCAGAAATGAGCAGAAGTGTGGCACAACAATCTGCTAACTAGGCCTATAATAAGAGAGTGGAACCAGGCTGGAATCTTTTTAAATGAAATGCACCACAAAAGTCAGTTGTATCTGAAACAAACCTATTTCAAGTATAACGAAGGAAGATAGAATGATTGTTTTATCTTCCATGCACACTTTACAAATTATACAGTCTGGTGTGTGCGTAGCTAAACAAAAATTCATACTAGACTGGAGGTTTCTTCTCAGTCTTCACTTGCACTTGCACATTTGAGATTTTATAGGTGCACACTTTAAAACAATGGGAAAACATCAGTGCGTATCAAAAATAATCATACTGTCCAGTATCAAAAATAATCATACTGTCCAATGTATTATAGGTATATATAAAGCGGGAAAAGTTTTTTCCCAATGAAAGGAAAATGTTAGACAGATGCAACAAAAACCTCATCAAGTAAAATATTGCAAAAGAATGCATGTTCCCTGTAGTGGCAGTGTGCATTATCCTGTGAAACTGTAGGAATTCTTATTACATAAATAGTTGACGTAACATTTAAACAACTTTTATCTTGTAGGAGAGAAAAACTGTCAACACACAGGTTTTATAGCTTCACATTTTTAACGAGATAAATATCTAGAAGAGCATGGAAAAGAAAGAACATTTGTATAAAATTCTGGTCATTGGAGACCTTGGAACTGGAAAAACAAGCATCATCAAAAGATATGTTCACAACTTCTTCTCTGTGCATTACAGGGCAACCGTATCCTTTTATTTCATCAGTTTTAAATTATGTCTGAGACTTTATGTTCCTTCTGATCAAAGANCATCTGGCAAACAAAATTAAGACAAAGGCAGGAATCGGTCCATAAAAGGGTTGGCTCCTAAAAATGGCCTAAATGATGGTTATAGAAAATAGGCCTACTGTAAAAGTTTAGTTTTTTAGGCTCTCACTCTCTTGTTCTGCATATTAGTTATGATAAAATTGCGCGCCGTAACTGAATAAGGCAAGGGGTAACGTTGGGAATTTTCAGAAATGAGCAGAAGTGTGGCTCAATCTGGTTACTGTCTGTGTTTTTCTAAAGCTAACTAACTATAAAGAGAGTGGAATCAGGCTGGAATCTTTTCCACCAAAGTCAGTTGTATATTTCAAGTAAAGTTCGCTATTTGAAGTATAACGAAGGAAGGAAGAAAAATAGAGTGATTGTTTTATCTTCCATTCATTCTTTGCAAATTATCCAGTCTGGTGTGTGCGTAGCTAAACAAAAATTCATACCAGATGGAATGGAGGTTTCTTCTAGGTCTTCACTTGCACTTGCACACTTGAGATTTTATAGGTGCACACTTGAAAACAATGGGAAAAAATCAGTGCATACCAAAAGTAATCATACTGTCCAGTCAGGCAGCTTCCAATGTAGTATAGGTACATGAAACGAGAAAAGTTTTTTCCCAATAAAAGGAAAATGTTAGACAGATGCAACGAAAACCTCATCAAGTAGAATATTGTAAAGGAAAGCATGTTTCCAGTAGTGGCATTATCCTGTGATACTGTCGGTAACAAAAAAGGTCTATTGTTTTGAAGACAGTATCTTATTACATAAAAAGTTGACATAGTATTTAAACAGCTTTTATCTTGTAGGAGAGAAAAAACTGTCAACACACAGGTTTTATAGCTTCACATTTTGAACGAGATAAACATCTAGAAGAGCATGGAGAAGAAAGAACATTTGTATAAAATTCTGGTCATTGGAGACCTTGGAACTGGAAAAACAAGCATTATCAAAAGATATGTTCACAACTTCTTCTCCGTGCATTACAGGGCAACTGTATCCTTTTATTTCATCAGTTTTAAATTATGTCTGATACTTTATGTTCCTTCTGATCAAAGANGCAGTGTGCATTATCCTGTGAAACTGTAGGAATTCTTATTACATAAATAGTTGACGTAACATTTAAACAACTTTTATCTTGTAGGAGAGAAAAACTGTCAACACACAGGTTTTATAGCTTCACATTTTTAACGAGATAAATATCTAGAAGAGCATGGAAAAGAAAGAACATTTGTATAAAATTCTGGTCATTGGAGACCTTGGAACTGGAAAAACAAGCATCATCAAAAGATATGTTCACAACTTCTTCTCTGTGCATTACAGGGCAACCGTATCCTTTTATTTCATCAGTTTTAAATTATGTCTGAGACTTTATGTTCCTTCTGATCAAAGATCATATGAAGAGTATCATATATATATATATCAAGATTAACATTCTAACTTTGAATATTGATGACATGCTTTTTATTGCTAGTAGCCCACCAAACGTTTCAACCCTTTTTTCTTTGCTTACCTGGTAAAGAAAAATACTATTTAAGAAAATTGTATAGAAAAAGATTATTTTGTATTTGGTTATACATTATATCCACTGTTGTGATTTCAAGAAAACTTGATATGTCCCTGCTGAAAATGGCTTTTAGCGTAATAATCATTCTAAGTTGATAGGTCATGATATTCATCCTTGACTTTGGTCATAGATAGGAGTTGATTTTGCACTGAAGGTTTTAAATTGGGATGAGAATACACTTATCAGACTTCAGCTATGGGATATTGCAGGTAATTTTGTGATCCATGACACTCTGTTTATTCCCCTTTGATTCTTCCTTTCACTTTACCTCACCTTCATTTTGCACCTCTAACTTTTATTTTGCCCTTGTTTCTAAGTCAAAATTTTCCATGAATTTTCCAGTTGATTTCCTCAACCACCTGATGTAATTAAATCCAGAGCTTCTATAGCAATTGAATTTTGGTTCCTCCAATCCAAGAGGAATAAGGAAATATTTTGGTTCAAAAGAATTTGCATTTGAAAGGGTCTACATCAACATTGGAACTTTGGCAAAAAAGATGTTGATCCAAGTTTTGTGATGGGTCAAGCCACCAGGCAATTTCTTAGCACAGTCTGGAACAGGGGTGAAAGAATTTGTAGGTTGCAAGCTCAGGAAATTTTACGATATCCTGATATCAGATTAAATCCAGAGGAAATCCCTATCAAACCTTTTACACAACCAGTAAAAACCCGCGCATAGGAACCTACTTTTTTGCACGTCTGCCTGGGTTTTTAAACAATGAATACAATGGATTGGTTCTTATAAAACAATTGAAAATTTGACAATTTCAGTCTGTAGGTTCTTAATCCACTAGGTTCTTATACACGGGTTTTTTCTGTACTCAAAACAGCAGTGGTGAAGTTTTTATGAATGCACGTTTTCTAAGTTCAATTCATTTGCATCATCTTTCAGGCCAAGAGAGATTTGGAAATATGACAAGAGTGTATTACAAAGAGGCAGTTGGATGTTTCATTGTTTTTGATGTAACAAGGGGGTCAACATTTGATGCTGTTGCAAAATGGAAGCATGATCTAGACAGCAAAGTACAACTTGCAAATGGAAATTCAATTCCTTGTGTGTTACTGGCTAACAAGGTAATTGCTGTAGAAGCTACATTTAGCCCCCCGCTGTATTGTATTAACTCCTCTCTAATGAGCCCTCCTTTCCAAACCAAAATTTTAGATAAGCCCCTCCTTTCTATTATGCCCCCCCCCCACTTTGATGTCAAATGCCAGATATTACCTAAGATTTTTCCATGTATGTAAATGTATGTATCAATTTGCCACAATGAATATATAAAGTTCTATAATAAGAAATAGATACAATACGATATTGAATGTTAAACACGTAAAGATAAACACCCCTAATTACAGTGGCAGGGATATCACTAAAAGGTCAAGCTGACCTTATTCCATAATGGTCCCCTTAGAGGTGCTGTATACATAGAAACACATGGAAAAAAGGTCTTTGAAAAGTTTGAAAGGCCTCAGTGTGCTGAAAAATCTGTCTGTTTTTTGCGTCTGATTTTCTCCTAGTACCTATTATTTAGTATATACTACAGTACCAAGTTTTTAGAAAAAAGGAAATACAGAGCTGCATGTGTGTTTTCAATATGGTCCTTAGTAGAAGACATATAAAAATGTCATCTTCCTCTTTCTGTATATTTTGGAAAAAGTTTTCTTTGATCTTATGTTTGAATGCATTTAATATTATTTGTTGATTTGGTCTCAGACGAAAGACTATTCCATGTTTTGGGCCCTAGATAAGATAGGCATCCATCTATTCAGCTAAACAATTTAATATGTTAATTTTGATATGGTTTGGGAGAAAAACCGTGTTGAAATTGTGTGTTTGACTTGTAAAATTGTATGTCTGCAAAATCGTAAAATCCTATCCTGATTCCTCAAAACATGAGGCAAAAGAACTGAAAAGCTAACATTAAAAACCCATGTATAAGAACCTAGTGGATAAAAGCACGCGCAGAAATCTCCATACTTAGCAAATTAGCAAATTTGAAGTCTGGTTTTGCTTTCTTGTAGTGCGATCAACCGAAAGAAGGATTGGTAAACAGTGCAAATAAAATGGATTCATATTGCGAAGAGAAAGGATTTATTGGTTGGTATGAAACATCAGCTAAAGAGGACCTGAATATTAACGAAGCATCAAAGTATCTAGTTAAAAAGGTAAGTAATGAGTTGTATGGGATGAGAAAAAAGTGATTCCGTCAACTCAGTTAGCCGTAGATAAAAATCAATCCTTGATACTTACTGAGTGAGCAAAAAAGTTAACACGTTTGGCAGGCTGTGGAATAAAAAAGTATGTGGCAGATGTTCAAAACTAAAATGTTAATCTATCTGTCAAAGGCTGACTTAGATGTGAAAATTTTGTTTGGTAAGAGCACCTCATTTTTTTAGACCCAGAAAGGAGGAAAATGCTCTTAAAGGGTTTGTATGGGAACGAGAATTCTACATGCGATTCTAGTCCATGATTTACTGGCCACTGAAATATGAATGCAGTACAATTGTCTGTCTCAGACATACAATTTAAATGTCTGTAGCAAGTAAATCATGGACCAGAATTGAACATGGAGTTCTTGTTCCCTAACAAACCACTTTCAATTTCTGGAACTAAAAGGTAAATGATTCCAGCAACCAAATTCTTACATCTAAGTTAGCCTTTGACTGACAGATTGATATTTTAGTTCTGAATATCGTCTACATACTTTTTCTTCCACAGCCTGCCAATCGTTTCAACTTCTTTCACATCTAAGTTAGTCTTTTACTGACATGTTAACATTTTAGTTCTGAATATCGTCTACTTACTTTTTATTCCACAGCCCACTAAACGTTTAAAATTTCTTTGACACACTCCTCGGTACGTTGATGAATAACAGAAAGTTACACGCCCTGGTCGATGGTTCTGATGTATCCTTGTGCTCAAAGTGAAATTTGTCCTTCAAAGGTTGAGTCGTAAAAATACAAAATTGGCATAAAATCTTTGAAATTTCCCTCTAAGGACCATGAAAGGAATGGAGTAAATCATCACAAAAAGCTTCATATGCTGAAGCCTTTGAGGAAGATCGTTTTTAAATCACTGTCTTCACAAACAGCCTCCAACGTAAGGTTGTCGACACAATTGGAAAATAACAGAGAACTTTTTCTGAAATCTAAGGGCGGTCCGCAGTACACGTATTTTCTGTAAGAAACCGCTTACAAGAAGCGGTAGGCTCAATTCTTTCCGGCATTAAAAATATAAGATACACGTAAGAAGCTTTTGGTAGCAAAATGGCCCAAAAATCTAAGAAACTGCCTACCCAGCCCCGGACCTTAGTTTCTCATTAAAAAAATACGCGTAGTCTGTCTCAAATTAGTGTCACTTGAAAACATCCGCAAATAACAACAATGGAAATGTTTTGCACCACTAATTTTGCGTTTCGCAAATTTCTTGTGACGAGCTGTTTTGCAGCATATTTCTCTAAATGTACTAATATCTGATATTCATTTTTTTTTGTAGATTTTAGAGAACGACAAAGCACACAACTTCAATCAACCGAACCAAGACGAAGATATTCTACAATTAACTGCAAATCGTCAATCAAAACAAGCATCGACTGAAAAATCAGGGGGTTGCTGTTCATGATCTAATTAGGACGTCATGTACCTCCACCAGGGGGTATTCTAATCAATTTGGATAGGGTTTTGCTCCGTGGAAATGTTCTTGTCATGGCGCTGTTGGAGACAACGTTGCAATGCAAGCTCTTTCTAGTCTGGTAATAGTTTTGCAAACTAGTAAACTTGTAGGGTCTCAAGTATACAGGGTTTCCCAAAAACATGTGTCCCGTTTGTATGTCGATTGTGGCGCCCCTGAAGCGGAGCTGTAGACTTATGACATTTCGTCCCTTGTTTCCCTGCGTTCTTTGATTTGCAGATATCACTTGCTCAGTAGGTGTTCATTTCATGAGTATCGCTGCTCTTTTGCCTCAGCAGCCATTCTCGCTTACTCAAATTCAACGGCCTAAGGCAAGTTTAGAGTGCGGCACTGTTCAAAAACCTTAGGCCGTTGAATTTGAGTAAGCAAGATTGGCTGCCGAGGCAAAAGAGCAGAGATACTCATGAAATGAAGACGAGCAAGGTAACGAACTACATTCATTCATTTAGTAACATTTAGGCCAGGTATTGTGGACACGATACCCATGGTAAAACACACTGCTTAGGAACGTTTGTCTCTGAAAGCGTGCCATATTGTTGGAATGATGCAATTTTATTCGCCAGAGCGTTCTACGCTCGTTTTTCGCCATTCTTGAAGTATCAGTGTTTGTATATTTGAATCAATGAAAATTTTGCGCAATCTGACCGGTATAGTTGTTTATTTATGTGCGTGTTTAAGTCGATTGTTATATTTTAAAAGTTATTTTTGATATGATCTAGCAAACTTGCCCCCAGGGCCTTTTGTCAAGGCTCTGGGGACGAGGTAGATGATCTAGTTTACTATCGACCAAAGAAAGCTCCGTGTATTTTAATATGTTATTGCCGTGTTATTGAAGAAATATCCAAGACCAGTTAAACCTTGGTAGCCAATGATGCAACCCTCATTTTGACACGCGATGTATTTAACATAACATTCTAGCTCCAAACGATAAACTCCTACCGGGTGTCCCAAAAAAAAGTACTCCCATTTGAGAAATCACCAAAAATTGATTTCACGGCCGATCTTCAATTTTCTTTTTTTGTCAAGTATATCAAAGACCAAACTATTTTTCAATATATAGCTGATCTTGTAATTGGCTTAAAAAGTAGCAAATTTAGCTCTTTTTAGGGCTACCTGGTTTTGAACCATACTGCAACAAAGCACTCATGATTGCCAGATCAATTTCTTTCTGCATGTAAAGCATCTAGTTTGGTCATAAATGACAGAAAGAAATGCGCAAAATCATGGCAGACCTCAATGATGATTAAAAATCTAAAAATTTTGACTCTTAGGCAAGATTGACTATTTTGCTTAAAAACTATAGCTCAAAATAGGGTTTTCAACGCGTAATTGTCCTACCTTGTGGCATCAAAAGCAAACGTTTTATCTTCTATGAATATTTTTGAGTCTTTGACAAAACAACTCAAAAAGAAAATTTTATCAAAGGATTGATAAATTTTTGGTGATTTTTTTTAAACAGGAGTACTTTTTTTGGGACACCCAGTAGCTTGTTGATGAGCATTTGATGGCGTAGCTGTTTCATATATAGCTGTGAAATCAAAGGAAAGAAGAATGGCCCGAGAGACGATCCTTGCAGACTTCCTCTTTACAAAACGTTGTCTGGCAACGTTAGGAGGGTCCCGCTCCCAAGGAATTCACCAATATGACTCCTTTACACGTGATTTTGAACAACGCACAAAGCCTGAGATTGTATTGAAGTCGATTAGATTTGTGTAGATAAAACTGGGTCGGGGTCAATACGTTTCTGGCTTTGTCTCAAACTGTTACTACCTTTAACTTCTCATGCCCTTAAAAGCCAAATTTATGGTAGATTGTTTTTGCCGCTACGTACTCAAATTACGGGAGTGGTTTGGTAGGCCTAATTTGCAGTTGTTGGGGAGACGAGATAAGGTTTGTCCGAGGAAATGTATGTGTCCCCCCGTGCAGTAGGTTAATGCTTATGCTCGGTAGCGTTTTTAGTTGGAACTCTGACGGGCGCATGAGCATTAACCTACTGCACGGGGGACAAATGCTTCCCATATGAATTTAGCATTTTATTTTTCAACCCAGTGTTTCCTTTGCTTTACTTATTCATTGCCTAGTTATTTAGCCTGTGAACGGCTTTGAACGGCTTTGTTGAGGGGGGGGGAAGAATAAATGAAAGGAAGGAGAAGAACTTTCTCTCGTTTTCTTTTTCCCTCCTCCGCAGTTCCCTGCCTTTTTCAATTTTTTCCCCTCCTCCGCAGTTCCCCTGCCTTTTTCAATTTTTTTCGGCCGTTCACAGGCTACTAGTTATTGTAATGATTCGTATTTGTTTTGAAATATGATAAAACGTTGATGTAAAATATGTTTAATTTTTCATTTGGATTAAAATTATTTGTGATATATGAAATACATACATTACCTCATAAAGATTCTTCTTTTTTATTGAACGTTTCTTGTGTGACTTGTTTCTTCTCAATGTGGTCAACAGTACCTACTATTGTGCAAATCAGGCTGATGAATTGGTCCTTATAAAACAATTGAAAATTTGACAATTTCAGCCTGTAGGTAACAAGGACAGATTTTATAAGANTTTCTCTCGTTTTCTTTTTCCCTCCTCCGCAGTTCCCTGCCTTTTTCAATTTTTTCCCCTCCTCCGCAGTTCCCCTGCCTTTTTCAATTTTTTTCGGCCGTTCACAGGCTACTATGTATTGTAATGATTCGTATTTGTTTTGAAATATGATAAAACGTTGATGTAAAATATGTTTAATTTTTCATTTGGATTAAAATTATTTGTGATATATGAAATACATACATTACCTCATAAAGATTCTTCTTTTTTATTGAACGTTTCTTGTGTGACTTGTTTCTTCTCAATGTGGTCAACAGTACCTACTATTGTGCAAATCAGGCTGATGAATTGGTCCTTATAAAACAATTGAAAATTTGACAATTTCAGCCTGTAGGTAACAAGGACAGATTTTATAAGACAATAACACAAGTTACTTTTGTTGACACCTGAATTCAAAGCGATTAGCGACTGCATACAAAGGAAGTTCTCTCAACCATAAATTCAAAACAACCAAAGCCGCAAAAGTTTCTCCGAAACCCAGGTAGCTAGCTCGCTCGTTGTGCGTTCCCGAAATAGTTTTTAAGAGCAAATATGAGTATAAATCGAAAGAAGAAGGATATATCTACACATCTACCTCAGGCATTTGATATTTTTGGTTCAGGAGCTGAGCAGTAAGTGTTTTAATTACACCGAAAAAGAAGAGGATTGAATCACCTCCTAATCGGCTTTTGAACCAAACAAATGAAATGCCGACGGCAGACATGTAGATATATCCTTCTTTCGATCTATGTTCATGTTTGCTCTCAATTTCTGGAATGCACAACGAGCGAGCTAGCTACTTGCATTTCAGAGAAACCTTTCTTTGCTCGTTTTGATTTACGGGTTGAGAGAATTTCCTTTGTATGCGATCGCTAATCGCTTTGAATTGTCTTGTCAATCAAAAGCAATCCATGCTATTATTGTTACAAAATCTGTCCTTGTTCCTGTAGGTTCTTAATCCACTAGGTTCTTATACGCGGGTGGTATTTATTGTGCTGCTTTACAACTCCATAAAATATATATATTTTTCCATTAATAATAAACGCGTTAAAAATTGTTATTGTGTGAAAGAATATTTAAGAGCATTTTCCAAGCTCACTTTGTTAATATGAGGAGAGGAGTGAACACTACGATGTAAGAAGGGATAATTTTGTTGGGAAAATCTACCAACGGAAAGTCCTTCAAAAACTAAGCAAATGTTTTGTCATGATGTTTTTGTGAGACAAAATCTTCGTTGGAGATAATTTTGGAAGATTTCCCTTCCCTTGACAAAAGAATTTGCCAGAGGCGTATGAGATTTCAGGGAGTGGTATGAAATGCCTCTCGTTCAAAGGAGGCCCTCTCAGGGGTTTCGAGGAAAAGGGGATATAATCTGGGAACGGGAACAAATTTATGAAAAATCATATTTGTAGGGAAATAATTGATCAATTTTCTGATCTTCTTGCTGGGAACTAGTGGTACCCAGGGTAACTTCGGAACACGGGAACAATAAAAAATAACTGGAGATCAAGGGAACTTTTGACCCCTTTGCACTTTCCTCCGCAGAGGCTCGGAAGGGTTGTGCCCCCTTCTTTGGAGCGCCTCTTCGGAGCCAAAAGATAAATATGACGTCATAGGTCATCTTTCGCTGGACATCACGTGCCCTTGATTCTTTTTGTTTCCCTGTGGAGAATGGAGATGAAAAGATAGTGGAAGTACTTCCTTGGCCGGTTGAACAGAAATTGCAAGTATTTGGCTCTATTTTGGTAAAAGCAAACATTTGATTGCAAATAAAGCTAAATACACAAGAAAGAAAATCATTCTGGCTCACGTTGAAGCTGCAGAGGGTTTTGAGTGATTGCTGGGTGAGTATGAATTTTTAGTCATTTCGTGCCCTTTTCGCGTGACCCGGCCTAATAAATAAGCAAACACCAAACCAAAAGTGGCCTAAATTTGCAAATTAATCCCGTTTTGGGATGCCTTCACTGCACGTTATATTTGATACTTCAATTTTTAAACGGTATGTATTTTTTAATATTGTGAGATGTTGATTGCAATGCATAAGATAATGGTTAGTAGTTAGTGAATGTGATATGATGATGCATGCACTTCTTGTCAGTTCACGAGTTAGTTAATACTTTTTTGGGACAGCTGGTAACTTCAAACTTGCCCTTCTTGCCTTCCCCAAAATAGCCTACTCAATGTTTCCTTGATTCTGAGACGATTATTGCTAACTGAAGACCAGGAAATGGTAACAGCAAAACAGCAAAAAAATCGGCAATCAGCCATAAAGACATGGATCATAATACTGCCTGCACGCATAAAGGAAATATCACCATGACACAATTTAAGAAAATTTAGAATCTTTTCTCCTCAAGGACAAAAATTCTAATATTTTAAGTAAATTGTCTATATATCTAGCATTTTAAGTGTATTTTATCAAAGCTTGTGATCAGGACGACGACAAACATCATCTTGAGGGTCATTACAGAGAAAGACAGTATCGTAGTTTATTAAATCGACATTCCTATTTTAATATATAGTGTCCTAACCACTTGAGGAAACAGGCATCAATCTGGTCTTTTGCATTTTTATTCTTTATTTCAGTGCTGACTAGTTTCCTATTCCTATTTTAATACCTATTGAGAGAGCTCCTCCTTAAGAAATCCCTCTCCATACAAATTTCTAGTTTATTGTAATGATTTACAGTATATCAACTATTTTGTCGTATTTGTAGCTTTGCTATAATTTTCTCGTACATGTTAGTTTGTTTGCAGGAGTTTTGTATTTTGTGGAATTTTAAAATGAAAAACTGAACTGAACTGAATGTTTCCCCTTCTTTTAAGCTTGACCACTAGATGTATACTAATCTATTGAGACTAAATACATAAATATATAAATAAATGTAATTATACACATACATACATACATACATACATACATACAATTATATAATAATTACACCAATGATAGGGATTATAAGGATTAGGTACTTTTTGTATAAAAGATGAGCCAATTTATTGTATCACTGGGCACCATAATGCGTTGTTTATAAATGTCAGATTTTGGTTGATTGCTAAAAATAATTATCTCCTCTCCCTGTGAGCAGGTACCTCAAGATAATTCTCAACCAGCAAAACAACAGGTCCTCCACCTTTGACCTGATTATTGCATTATTCTTTCAAGCCAAAACAATCTTTGTAATGCTGTAGGGTCTACTGGGGGTAAAAAGGAGGGGTTAGTTTGGGGTACCCCCCCCACTTGCAAACCTACCTTTAGGAAAATTTGAAGAGGCTCATCTTCCTAATCCTGGCTGTCATTACTACTATTCCCTCTTAAGTTTTCTGACCACCTTTGATTGAGCTTTTGTTTCTTGTACTAGGTCATTCACTTTTTTTGTCAATATAGCTGAGCTGATTTTACATGAGTGTGCTTAAAAATGGAAAAGAGAGAATACCTTTACAAGATTTTGGTTATTGGTGATAATGCTGTTGGCAAAAGTAGTATTGTTAGAAGATATGTCCACAACTATTTTACAGATAGATACAAGGCTACAGTATCCTTTTCACAACGGTTTGATATGTTCTTGGTTTGAAATTTGTGCTTCGAGGAAAAGAACATGTTACAGGCCCCAGGAAAAGAACATGTTATAGGCCAGTGGACCTTTCTTTTTCACATTGCAGTTAGGGAAAGTGAAAATGAATTTGAAACAAAAATTCAGCATGCAGCTACTTGGGTCCACAGTGCCAAAATGCTCAGTGAAATTCTCAGTGAGGCACATGGAAAGGTTTTACTCCAGTTTATTCAAAGCTTATGAAAATAACTTTATTCAGTAGAAATGACATTACCCTCAGTAAAGATAGATGGGGGTTGCATTCAGTTTGGATTTAGTTTGCAGCAAATTTGCCCAAAGTTTGCTGCTAGTTGTTTTGGATAATATGGTTTAAGTTTGGGAGTCTGTAAATTAAGAGTTTGAATTTTGCACCAAGTAGTGTTTTAAGCTTCCTGTAAACATGCAAATTTGCACAAACTCTTATAAACTTTCAAACTACAAAAGAAGAATAAAGCATATTCAATGCAAACTGATTGCTAAGTTTGTGCATCAGGACTCAACATTTTTTTCCCTTCCTGGTATGAAGGTAAGCACCCACCTTTTTTCTTCTTACACACTTCCTTCTTTCCCATTATACTCCCTAATTCTATCCCATTTCCTTTTATTTCCTTGTTTGTTTAACTTCCCTTTCTATCCCTTTTCTTTCTCCTCTTTTCCCTCACTCTCTTTCTCCCTCTTCCTTCCTGAAAAATTTGAGCATTTCAGCTGCCTTGCACTGCTACCACGCTACTTCAATTTTTGAGTCCTGTAATGTGCACATTGTATTTTTTACAAAGGATAAAGTATTTTTATCTATCAGCTGGACAAGTTTAAGCTGTTAGATTCTGAAAATGTAGATTTTTACAGGTGCAACATGACAGTTAGCAACATGTTGAATCACTAACAACCTGTACGAAAATACAAGGGCATGTAATAGCCATGTACAAGCCTTGTAGTTATGGCCTTGTAGCCTTGTTATAGCCTGGAATAGCGTTGCTGTAACCTTGTAAATGGCTCAAAAAATGCTTATTAGCCTTGTAGAAGCCTCGTGGAAACCTTGTGTTAGACTGGTTGCAACTTGGAATCTTACTGATAGCCTTGTAATTTTCTTCCAAGGTTAGTACAAGGTCATAACAAGGTCTTAATCCCCTCTACAAGGCTAAAACTTTGCCTGTACAAGGCCAAGTTTAGCCTTGTATTTTTGTACAGGTAGTATTTTTATAGAGCCCCTTAACATGACACTAGATTGGAGTAGATTTTGCAATGAAGGTGTTAAACTGGGGAGAGAACACAATAATCAGATTACAATTATGGGACATTGCTGGTGAGTGAAATCATGATGAAATATTTAAGAAATGTTTGAACTTAAAAATGCTCCTTTTGTCATTCAATGATTGATTTGCACTCTTTCTGAAGACAAAATACAACATTCCAAAAAGGAACGGTGCTTCCAGAAAATGTATTTGGCGCAAACCAGGGAAATTCTGTGAAGCAGAAGAAAATTTTCCCTGAAATCTCAAACTGAAAATTGGTTAGAGAGAGCCATTTTAGTGAATGTCTGCTGTTTACATTTTTCAGTTGTATTTTCCACTATGTGTTGTTGTGGACTTTCGCTCAAACAAAAATGACAGTAAAATGCTTTTATCTGTTTTTATTCACAGGACAAGAAAGATCTCGTCATTTAAACAGGGTATGTTGATCACAGAATTTTCATATTGTATATTTTATTTGTAACTTTCTTTGCCATCCTACATATTTTAGGGGTCCTCTTTTATCAAACAAAATACACATAAATTAAAACAGTTTTGATATGACAAGCTTTCCACCATGGTAAAATTTTCTATCAAATGTATCTGCTGCTCTATTTGCTGAAAGAATTATGGCCAACAATTGTCATAAATAAGTTTTGGTCTTGAGTGCGAAAAAATTTCTATCTATCTATGCAATATTGCACATCAACATACTAATTTGGTTATTACATATAACTGTATATCATATACACATTTGTTTGGTACAGTTAAAATTTGCTAATTATTATTAGATCAAAATAAGAAAAAGATAAAATTTATCTTATAAAAAAGATTATTCATATCAAGTAAATTTTTGCACATTTCCATTTTAATTTAATGTTTTATGTGTGAGTAATAAAAAAATTTGTTGTGATCTCACAAACAAATGGGTTTC
>REGL01000248.1:72617-111034 GCA_004194395.1 Aurelia aurita complex sp. Pacific
AGAAAATTTACCTCAAACTACCGATTTTGTCTCCAGGGGCTAGAAAGCGGTGATCCCATTGGCTGACAAGCATGAAATTTGATGATTTCCGCATGCTCTGACAACCAGTAAGGATTTGAGCCTCATCTTTTGATAGCATGGGATGTTTGGCTCTGCTAGAATTTCCCCTGTTAAATTTGCCAGAAATCTGCATCATGGAAACTTCCGGGCAAATGAAAATACCCAATTACTTAGCTCTCCTTTTTCAAAGTTACAAACAATCTAGCCTTACTACACAAGGACCCTCATTTTACGCTCCAGTTGAGGTGACTGGAGAAAGAGGAGGAGGTTGGCAGATTCAGAGGAGGTTGGCAGATTGAAGTGAATTAATGTTGTTGTTGTCGCTCCAGTTGAGGGCGTTATGGCCAAACTCTTCTCAAAACGGCAAAAAAAACCCGTCAGGAACAAATTTGTTCCTGGACCAATCAGGATGCAAGACTTGAAATAACTTGATGGGATTGGCTGATTCTTCTTCAATTGAAACTTCCCGCCAAAGGCAAACAAAAGCGTTTGAACAACGCGTTTGACTGAACTGCTGCAACGATCAAAATCTCAAAGTAACGAGCGAATTTACGAGATCTTTTGCGTCCCCAAACAGCCAAAATATCACTCATAGATAGGTAGGAGTTGTTTAATAGCTTGAAGAAACATTTATCTAGGTACTGATAGCTTGTTTTGCAGTGTAGCACTTCAGGAAAATCACTTTTTGCGGCGTTTTAGGGTCGGTGGTTTTGAGAAAGAATAGCAGGTGATTTAGGCCATATCCGTTTCTGGAAGCGTATGTCCATGAGTTGTAGTTATAGCGTCCATCAGTCTATCAAAAGTGATAACCTGCGAACATATAATCAGTCTACAAACAATATTCGGCGAAATCCTTAGTTGCTGGAAGTGTGAAGTCCCGTGGTAACTTGGTATTCCAGGAGTTTATTAGAGTGATTTTCTTTTGGCTGTAATTGTAGATTCACTCCCTGGGAATTTTCAGCCTTGATCAACTTCATTTCTTTTTTTCTCAGGAATGCGAACATAACTTGAGCAAACCAGAATTCAACCCATCTTCGGTCAAATTCAAGATCCAGCTTGGTGCTATGTAAGTCTTTCTTTGTTGATTAGGGCTTTACAAGTTCTTTACTTGGATTTTTAGGAGACATTGTGCCTGTTGATGTTGACCAAATACAGTGCAGCAAAAAGAAAGCTATTCGTCATATTGAATAAGCTCAGATATTGAATTATTATATAGTTGTAAAAAATTTTGTAAAGTAGGCCTTAATTAGCTCTAATTTAGCTATTTTTTTATTTAAGCCTACTATAGATAAATAATGATAATGATGATCGACATTTTATTATGCAACAACAACAACAACAACAACAACAACAACAACAACAACAACAACTTTGTTTTCTATTTTATTATATTGGCAAATTAGATAGCTTCGAATAGAAATACTAATTCAGGCCAGTTCCGTTCTCTTACACAATTTTTATCGAAAACAAATGTTGACGTATTTTTAATATCTTATTTAATTTCTTAAAAAATTTCTTCATTACAAGTTACTCTTGGATTGAATCTTAATGAATTTCTAAAAAACATTTCTTCTGTTTTCAGGAATTACACACCGCAGCTTAAAATAGCGAGTGTCCCATCGTTTGCTTTAAATAAAGTGAGTTCAAACTATGTTTCTTGTGACTGACAGACTTCCCTTTTGCATGGAAAGGTGCCAGTTAAAGGGGCTTCGTCGTCGTCAAACAGTAAACAAATCCGTAAACTCGCACGTGTCACCAATTATCCATTGTTCATCTATTGTTTTCTGCAGTTTGTTTGGTGGCTTCACCCAAGCCACCAAAAAGTGACCGTTAAAAATCCACTTATATCCGAGCAATCGTAGAAGATATGAATGTTTGGTTTGTTCCTCAGTGAAGTACAATGATTAATGCCCAAACAGCAACTTTCATTTTGAAAAAACTATGGAAATCCTGTGTGATATCACCTTCAAAAAACTGCAAAAATCATCGTTTTGTTTACATTTTGACGACGGAGCCCCTTTAAAGTTCCCTTTTGAAAAGCTCAGTAATGTCTCAGAGCTGTTTTAGTTTGTGTTATGTATGTTTTTGAATTACATTTAGATAATCTTCTACCATTTTGCTTGTTCTTTTAGGATGAAGAAATAATTCTGACGATAACAAATCCAGTGGATAGTGTAATGCATGTCAATTTTAGACAAGCAGAAGAGGGTGATGAGGATTTTGAATTGAGAACTGCTGAAGTAAGTTTAAATTCCTTTCATTGAAATCTAACTTTTTCTTTTCTCGTTTAATCTTACTTAGGCTCAAATCTTTCAAATCTTTGAAAAGGTCGCTGTAAAATTCTTTTATATTTCTCTTTGAATTTGATGGCTTGAAAGGAACTCATGGTACTTTGCTGTAAATCTGCCGTGGAAGTTTTCTGATATCTTGATTTTTTTCAAAATAGCGGCAATTTGATTAGTTTTGAAAAATTCATGGAAAATTTTGAAAAAATTTAAACCATCGTAAATCCCAAATTATTTGAGGAAACATAACATAAACTTCAAGAAAACCATAGTTTATGAAGGTATACAACATGGTGGCAAGCAGAAATCTGTAGCTTTTCTAGTTTAGGATTTAGAATTTTGATGACGTCATAGCCTCAAATCTAATAAATGCCGCCATATTGAAACTAATCAAGATATCAATAAATTGCCACAGCAGATTTATAGTAAAAAACCATAAGTTCCTTCCAAGCTATTTATTTCAAAGAAAACTGCAATAGAATTTTGCACCGACCTTTTTAAAGATTTGAGCCCTATGTTATCTTATTTATACTTGATACTCCTTTTGGCTTTCTACGAAAATCTGGTTATCAAAATATGATCTTTTTCGAGGAAAATTGCTTTATCCATTTCAGGAGGAAATTCAGAATTCTTTAGAAGATCTAAGGCAATGCACTTTAATCTTTAAACACAATTTATTCAAGGTTTACTAATCGTTTAACTATAAAACTTTAATACCGGGTGCGCCAAAATAAACTATGCACGTTTGGCAGGTCACAATAAATCGTACACTAGGCCGATTTTAAAGATTCATGACTTAATCTTTAGCAAAAAGCCTGAATTAGGTTCTTGGATTTTTTGCAAATTTTTTTGTCTTCAGCTTTTAGAGCTAGAAGCGAGTTTCTTAAAATTTTCGTTTTCGAAACACTGAAAATGATAAAAAAATGTTGATCAAATTTTCTAAAGACTCGGCATGAATGGACGAAAAGAAAACGTTTTCGGGGTGATTTGGAGATTTAGAAATTGATTAAATAATCGATGAAATTATTTGTTAAATAATCGATGAACGAAAATTTTAAGAAACTCGTGTCTAGCTCTAAAAAATGAAAACAAAAAAAACTTGCAAATATCCTAGAATCTAATTCAGGGTTTTTGCTAAAGATTAAGTCATGAATCTTCAAAATCGGTTCAGTGTACGATTTATTGTGGACTGCCAAACGTGCATATTTTATTTTGGCGCACCCTGTAGACCTTTTAGCTTCATAGTCCTTTTAGCTATTCGACGAGAGTGCCTGGATCGAGCGTTGTTTTTATACATTCTTATACGCGAGGTTTGATCGAATGGCGTTAGGGCTTCTATCGCTATGGTGCACATTCGAAAATTCTACAAAATGAAGCAAAACATCGTTCGATTCTGATTCTTTTCAGAATAGCTAAAAGGTCTATTAAAGGCGCCTCTTACAGAACCACGTTTTAACTATTCAACCCTGGAGTGACCCTGAAGTGAAATAGTTCCTGTATTATCTCTCAGAAATGCGTATTCCAGGGGCGTTTGTAGATGCATATTAGCAAGTATTGAAATTTCATATTACTTAAGTTAAATTAAATGGTTTCCTTCTTTTTCCAGATTGAGTTGCCCAAAGTTCCAGTCCCCTTAGCAGCAAAGGATGCATCAACAGAATTTGACGAATTTGATATTTCTACAGATTATTTTGATGATGACCCAAAGTATGTCAGCATTTTAATTTGCTGTTTTTTCATTCTATTTATCGTTGCTAGTTTCTAATATAAAGAAATGTCTCTAAGATATGAAGTAGGGTTTAAATGGCAAAGCCTGAACTCGGCCTGTGGCAAAGTGTAGATGCCGGGCCTTTTTAGGTGAAAAGTGAATTTATGAAAATTTATGGACTTGCCCAAATCTCTCCTGTGTTCATACCCAAAAACTGCCACCTAGAATCACCCCTGTGTAGGAGAGAAGGGAAGCCTCTGCGAAGGAATGAGAAAAAGGAAAGCGGGCATAATTTGGTATTTGACGCGAGAGAGACTTGAGCAAGGCCAGAAAACTTATTGAACGATTTGTGTGGGGTATGAAGATATTGATACAATAGCGTTTCAGGACATCTGAGAATGGTGTATCTTTTTTATGAATGCCAACTAAATCTAACAAATGAAATAGATTGTAAGCCGTTACTTCAAATCATGTCTTGAGATGTTGCTTGGTCAATACAAAGCATGTGGTATATTTTCTCAGTTGTTGCTGCGGCCTAACATTTCTAACCAGCCCTTGCCCCAAAGTTACAATTACTGATCCAGCACAGAATTTTTACTGTTGAATGCGTCTGTTGCAGGCGCGAGAGACGATTCATTGATGAATATGTTGCAAAATTTCTCACAAATACCCATCTTGTTTTGTAGGATAATCCAGTCTAGACAAGCAAATAAAGTTTGGGTCTATGCCAAAGTGAAGCCAATAAAGAATCCAACGGAAGGAACCAAGGTTGGTGAATCGCAAATAATACTTCGATCTTTGGCCAAGGAGAAGCAACTTGCCCTTTAAGAATATTTGATCGTAAAAATTTGCTTTAAGAGTGAAGTTTTTTAGAGGTTGAAACTTTTTGGGACAAAGGAAACGTAGTTTTTCTCAAACTTTAAGCGTCCTAAAATTCATCATACAAATATCTGTCTTAAAGTCATGGAATTTAATTAATGCTTCGTTGTTTGCAAGTTTGAAGGTCAGATATGGACAGGACAATGAAGAATACTTGACAGCAACGGCATCATCGGGGCCTGTGGTGGACATGTCCACCCAAATTTGCATCAGTGGTATTAAAGTCCGTCCAAATTAGATGTTCCTGAGATTTGCGATAACGCAAAATTCCTTTGCAAAACATTTATATTGTTGTTATTCGCGGGCATTTGCAGGTGATATCTAATTTGAGACAGACTATCAGTTCGTAAGTAAAGACAGGGAAATTGAGGTATACCTTTCAGAACTTAAAACCTGTCTCAAATTTGGTGTCATATGAGATTTGCGAGAAGGCAAAGCACTTCAATGTTGTTGTTCGCGAGCATTTTCACATCTAATTTTTAATTTGAGGCAAACCATAGTTTTATACCAAATCCATTCCCCTGTTTTAGGGCTTTTGCCCCCCCCCCCATGATTAAAATGTTCCCAGTTAAATCTTTGTTTACTTTTCAGTGCATCTTCAAAATGTCATACGAATACAAGACCAGAACAACAACAATAACACGTTCAGCCTCTGATTCACCCGAGAAGAAGCCCGCCAAACCAGAAGAAACAACAGTTGGCCTACAGATATTGGTGCATCTTAATTTTGATCCAAGTTTTGCCAAGGTCAAAACAGAGAGTGGTACAACTAAAGAGTTTCGAGATCCCTTGGCTGCAAATGTGAAGCAAGAAAACGCTAAACAAGAGAAAGTCGCATTTGTGTAAACATTCATAGAAAAGCATATACAGTTTGCAGTCTCCGCAACAAAGAAGCTGGATTTCGGTGACAATAAACTTATTTCTAAGGCCTGGGCTAAACACTCGATCAGCCTCGTTTTGCAAAACCATTCAAACATCTTCCGTGTTCATCACTTCGAATGTTCACCCGACGTTTTCAATTTGAGCTGGCTAGAGCTTCGTTTTCAAATTTTGCCTTTTTTTCAAATCGTACCAGCAAAAAATGTGTCATTTTCGTGTGAATGGGAGGCCTGCCCGTAACAATTTTATGCCGTTTTCGAATCGTGCCCGTATCATGTGAACGCAGTTTGCGAGTGGAGGAAACTAACGCTACAAAATGTACGAGCACTCTTAATGTGCTAAAGAGCCCGAACAGGAGATCATGTCCATGGTCCAATTAATGACTCTTTAATTGTGCTGTCTCTTTCTAGCCAGTCCAGCAAAAAGACAACCCAATATTTGCCCCCAATAGGCGCATTTCAAAAATTGAAGGGGCTCCGTCGTCAAAATGTAAACAAAACGATGATTTTTGCAGTTTTTTGAAAGGTGATATCACACAGGATTTTCGTCTTTTTTTTTCAAAATGAAAGTTGCTGTTTGGGCATTAATCATTGTACTTCACTTAGGAACAAACCAAACTTTCATATCTTCTACGATTGCTCGGATATAAGGGGATTTTTAACGGTCACTTTTTGGTGGCTTGGGTGAAGCCACCAAACAAACTGCAGAGAACAATGGAGTGCGAGTTTACGGATTTGTGTACTGTTTGACGACGGAGCCCCTTTAAGATCGAATGTTTTGTGAACTCTATGAGACTCTCCCAATATTTTCTCAGTAGAAAGTTCTTCAAATTGTTAGAAGATATGAATTATGCATTAATATTTATTTTGAATTAATATGTTTCATTCCTTTTTGTTATCTTCTCTTGGTCATTTCCAAGATCGTTGCTCTTTGCTTAAACTATGGTAAAACGTTTCAAGCAAACCTGTGCTTATTACTGCCAGTTTATACTTGCTTAGGTTAGGGTGCGTTTGATGGGTGCCATAATTTTCAAAACATTAAGTTTGGAAGGGCTTCTGAACCAGACTTCGGAGAAATTCACGTTTTCATTGGTGAATTTTCATTTTCAATCTCAGTTTCATTTTCAATTGGTTTCATTTTCATCGGTGAATTTTCAATCTCATTTTCATTTTCATTTTGAATTGGTTTCATTTTCACTGGTNGTCATTTCCAAGATCGTTGCTCTTTGCTTAAACTATGGTAAAACGTTTCAAGCAAACCTGTGCTTATTACTGCCAGTTTATACTTGCTTAGGTTAGGGTGCGTTTGATGGGTGCCATAATTTTCAAAACATTAAGTTTGGAAGGGCTTCTGAACCAGACTTCGGAGAAATTCACGTTTTCATTGGTGAATTTTCATTTTCAATCTCAGTTTCATTTTCAATTGGTTTCATTTTCATCGGTGAATTTTCAATCTCATTTTCATTTTCATTTTGAATTGGTTTCATTTTCACTGGTGAATTTTCATTTTCAATCCGAAACCTGGTGTTTTGGAGATTTTTTGGTCTTAATTGGGACATATATTTCTGTCTCTCCAAATGGTACTGTTTTCAGAATTTGGTAGATTTGGAATCACTAACCAAACACACACAGAATCAGACCTTTCACATCAAAGTACCAGATACCAGACCTAGACTATAATTACAGAGGTTTTACCTGTTTTTGCCTTGAAGTTTATCAGCGCTATACGTAGTGTTTGCGTTTTTGATGGTTCTGTTCTCTACACTCTTATTCTTTCTACTTTGATTTAGAATACCCTTGCCAAGAACCCAGCCGAGGGGTGTACATGACTATTTCGAAAGACCGTACAAAATTTTAAAACTTTAGGATTTTTTTTGGGATTTTCAGGCGTTTCTCTTGAAGAGAGTACAAAGACCAGCAGCATTTGCCATCGTTTGTTTTTGTTTTTGTGAATTTCAGAAGGATCCTTCAAAGAGGTACGAGATTGTTATGGAGTGATGTTATGCCCCTCGAGCCCGACTTCTGCAGCATGCCCTGTACAAAGTTTACGAGTTATTCTTCCAGATTGACCGTGTATTGTGGCAAAGACTGCGCAAGTTCATGCTGATAAATTTCGGATATACATAAATTCGAATTCGAAATCGAAAATAGTTTAGCAGAATGGGAACGAGGTTTCACGTTTCACCATAACATTTCTTGAAATCCACTCTACAGAGATATGTAACTGGTGGCTTTGATTATCTTCCCAATGATAAAGAAGAAAGTTTGTAAGTATCGCAAAATTGTTGCTCTATTTAATCAAAAAGACGTTAGAGATTGCTCATAGCTTATTTACCGATGAAATAGGGCACTTGGACTATGTTGCAAGTGGCTTGGAAGTCGCCCAAGTTTTTAGGCCCATTTTTGCTCATAAATAAATACGTGATTTGATAAGAACTGTGTATTGAATTTCTACATTATAAATCAAAGCACAATCGTTTACATATTTATTTGCTGTAAAAATAGGATGCTTAGCTTATTCTGATATTGGCTTGCACTTTGCCCTACTACAATCTTTTAGGCTTGTTTTATCTGCAATAAAAGTTGCTGAAAAGGTATATCAGAGTTCTGTGTTGTTTTTATGCATAATAGATCACATCATGAGACTATCAAGAACTGTGAAAGACCTGTGCAAGGCTATTTGATCATGCAATGTGTGGTTTGTTGCCAGACTGGAAAGTTTGCAAAATTCACACACAAGATGCATGCCTGGATATCATTTTAGAAACACTGAATCCAAAACAATGAGCAATTTGGATGCACAACATACAGTAAACATCAGTCTGAGTATGTTGGATCAATGAGCAGATATTTTCTTAAAACTGCTAGAAATTTACCTTAGGTTCAGATTGTTGACTTTGTTTGCTGTGCACGTTTCAGTGAAAATTTTTGTTGACTTTTGTTGACAATAAAATGATAGCTGCATTATGCATTGAATTTTTGACATCCTTCTGCAGATTGTATTTACATTTTGATGTAGATCACTAATTGCAAGTTATTGAATCTTTTAACAGTATTATGGGATCAATTAATCAAAGAAATAATGGTTATGCAGCAATTGAAGCAATTGAAGCATTTGACAGTGGTATTATAAAAGAAGAAGAAGTTGAAGAAGAGAACACTGAAAGTGGTAAGTGCTAATTTTTGTGGCCTCCACGAACAAGGACAGATTTTGTAAGACAATAGCATGAGCAGCTTNGATAGCTGCATTATGCATTGAATTTTTGACATCCTTCCACAGATTGTATTTACATTTTTATGTAGATCACTAATTGCTATTTATTGAATCTTTCAACAGTATTATGGGATCAATTAATCAAAGAAATAATGGTTATACAGCAATTGAAGCAATTGAAGCAATTGACAGTGGTATTATAAAAGAAGAAGAAGTTGAAGAAGAGAACACTGAAAGTGGTAAGTGCTAATTTTTGTGGCCTCCACGAACAAGGACAGATTTTGTAAGACAATAGCATGTGCAGCTTTTGCTGGAAACCTCAATTCAAAGCGATTAGCGATCGCGAAGGAAATTATCTCAAAAACGAACAAAGCCACAAAAGTTTCTCTGAAACCCAGGTAGCTAGCTCGCTCGTTGTGCATTCCAGAAATTGTTTTTAAGAGCAAACATGAGCATAGATGAAAAGAAGAAGGATGTTGTATATCTACAAATCTGCCTCTGGTATTTATTTTTTTTGGTTCAGAAGCCGATTGGGAGGCGACTCAATTCTCTTATTTTTTGGGTGTGAGTAAAATACTGCTCAGCTTCTGCACCACAGGTAGATGTGAAGACATATCCTTCTTCTTTTGACATATGCTCATGTTTGCTCTTAAAAACAATTTCTAAAATGCACAACAAGCGTGAATAGTTTTTGAGCCACATCTTTCATATGTGGCTCAAGAATTCTTATCATGATGTCTTGAAAACCCTTGTCATGTTAATGTGTGCAAGACCTGTACTATACAGTAGTATAGTGAAAGAAAATTCATGTTTACAACAAAGTTTTTGGGTATGTAATCATAAACTTCTGCTCAACTTGTTTCTTTTCACTTCTGAAAGTAGTAGTTTCTTGAAGAGGGAAATATTCTTTTTCAGCTGAGCCAAGAAAAGAAAAATGGAGAAATCATATTGGATTTTGGTATGCTAACATTTCCAAATGGATCTTATCTCTGTAACTTGTTTGAGATCTTTGATGTTATTATTCTAAATCTTTTGTTTGTTTGCAGCAAGTTTTTTTAAAGATTTTGCCAGCAATGCTAGACATAGCTGCAGCTTTGCAGGATGACTGAGTTTTTGGGGCAACTTCATTTTCATTCATGCAAGAATACATTAACATAATTAGCAAGAAAGTAAAGCACAGACCTTGGACACATTAACATGACAGACAAGAATTCTTTAAATTATGATAAGAATTCTTGAGCCATATGAAAGACTGCAAATCTTTTTAATGAGAATTCTTAGGCAGGAAAACCACATGTTAATGTGTGCATGGCCTGTACTGTATTTGTTACTGTAAAAAAATGTGGATTCCCACCACACCTTTCAAATATACCTTGTCCAACAGTTGGTCTTGTTCAAGACAATCCTCTTGACTTCAGGCCTGTAGGAAGTGGGGGGCAGGGGGGCTTAGGCCCCCCAATAATTTGGAACACAATTGTGCTACGTCACAAGCGTTAACTAGATGTATTGTTCTCTATTGTTTTAAGAACAATTGCCACCCCCAATCAGAAGCTGCGTCCTACGGCCCTGCTTGACTTTTATTTTTTTTATTTAGGATACTTGGTTTGACAAACAACTTTGGATATGTTGTCATGTTGAGTGCTGCCTTTGATATTCTTGGAGGTCAACTGGGTCATAAAAAGGTGATTTGCCTTATTTCATAAATTTATGAAGCCCTTGATAGCAGCTGAGAGCATTTGATTTCACAAAATAGCTGCGAGGAAAATCCTGGTTTGAAGAGGACCAGAAGCTGAATTGAAAGAATTTTAATTTTATAGAACAAACTGTTCACTGCACTTTTCAAAATCTACTTTTCTCTTACTTCATCTTATTGTACAATATCTGTTTTTTGTCTTTTTCGAAAGGTTAATATGAAAGATGGTTATCACTGCAATCCACATTCTACGGGGGTAAGTGGATATTTTTCATTGATAATCTGTGTTTTTAGATTGATCAGTCCAACAGCAGGTTGGTTTGAAAAACTGTACTTGTGTAGTGTTTCTTCTAATCAAATTGATAAATGCTTTGATAAATGGCCAAGATATTCCAGTATACTTGAGAGTTTACTCTATCTGAATAATTGCCTCTTCCAATCCTGAAAAGCGATTGAATATCGTGATCCAGTTTCTGCAACGTTTCAGTCTTATGACAATGAAGTGAAAAAATGGATTTTGCATGCATTGAATTCATGTTCCCTGGATAAAAAACTATGCTCATACATTTCTGTTAAAACAGTTGACAGCTTGTCGCTTTTCAAGGCCTTTCACACTGATGATATAACTTTCTCAACAAAGATCTCACATTATAAATCAGGGCTCAAGAAAACGAAGTAGCGTGGTAGCGGCACTACAAGGAAAGTAGCTGAAATGCTAAAATTTCTCAGGAAGGAGAAGGGTAAAAGGAAAAAGAAATGGAAGGAAAGGAAAAAGAAGGGAAAGAAAGAAGGAGAGAAAGTAAAGGGATAGAATTGGGCAGTATATAGGGAAAGAAGAAGAAAGTGCGTAAGAAGAAACGAAGGTGCTTTGCTTGCTACCAGGAAGGAAAATATTGTTTTGAGCCCTGTTAGAAATTTGATAGATTTCTACCATTTTACAGGTTATTCTGCTTGCAGATATTCTACCTACATTGGCAATAAAATGGACAGCGCCATTTTACATGCAGTCATTAAACTATGAGTATGCCAAATTTAGATTTTTCCTTGCGACAGACAAAATTGTTTCTTTGTAACACCCAGTAAATTATGTTATAATAAACAGTTTTCATGCTGCAACAAAAACTGCGAGCCCCAAAGGAAGTGGATTGTAACAAATTGAAACATTGCACTGTTGGTAATCTGACAAAAGTAGCTATTGAAACATTGCACTGTTGGCAATGCATGCAAGAGGGAAAGTAAACTGACTATCTAGGTCTCCCTGTGGTAAGCCTTACTCAACTCTGTTAAGACTGAAGCAAACTCATGAAGTCAAAGAGCACAGGGACTAAGGTAATCAGTCTAGAGGGTAAGACCATTCAATAAATAGGTTGGTTACTGGTGAATCTAAGACAATGGTCTTTAAGTCCCTGAATGAGCTTGCTCCACAATACCTGTGTGACCTCTTCACCTGAGATTCGCTCTGCTCATCAAATAGCCTTCGTAATACGGGGACCGACCTAAATTGCCGATGAAAAGGTCAGCAAATGGCCAGAGATTTTTCTCTTATAGAGGTGCAAAACTATGGAATAGCCTGTCAGCCGAGTCAAAGCAGGCAACCTCTTTGTATAGTTTCAAGAAAACTATCTAGAAACAGGCACTTTTTTTCGTTTTATTGTAATTTTGACCTTTACTGCACATAGATTTTAAATATTGTAAATAAGGTTTTATGGTTTTATTTAATTGATAGCACCTTTGTACCTTGGATTGTAATAATGTTTTTATCGGAGGGCCCCTTGAAAACCAACGTGTTGAAGGAGGGCAACCCTCCTTAACAAGAATGAAATGAAATGAAAGCTATTCTTTAAAAAAGAGTCTTGGTCGAACGATGTTTTTATACATTCTGTACAATTTTCGAATGTGCGCAAAAGTGATCCAAGCAGATTCTAATGCCACTCTATGGAACCTTTCGTATAAAGATTTATAAAAAGATCACTCAGTTCAGACTCTTTCGTAAGATGCTAAAACGTCTATTGGGTGCTCTCTTGAAATTATATATTTCTGAAAAGGTCTATAGCTTGTACCGTACCATCAATGATATACCAAATAATTAATGAACAGACTTCTAGTTATTCCATAAAAAAGCCTGGATCTAGGGATATTTTTATACATCTTTATATGAGAGGCTCGACTGAATGGCGTTAGAGCTTCTATCACTATTGTGCGCATTCGAAAAATTTACACAATATATAAGGATATCGTTCGATTCAGATTCTTTTTTAGAATAGCTAAAAGGTCTATTAGCGTTCATTTGAACTTATTTCATATTCCAATTATTATTGATGTCAATGTCACAATCTTTTTCATTTTCCTAGCCTACGTGTGGCATCAGTGGTGTTTTTTGCTCTTGGGAGTTTTCTGCTTGTTGCTCTGTGCAAACACGTTGGTCTGGCTCTGTTAGGTAAGAAGCTACACACTTCGTTGACTATTTATTGTCTTGTTTTTGTTTGTGTACACAAGACAAGTTTTATTTTTGCTTGTTGAACTTACAAATGAAAAGTGTGGTTTGTTGACATCAGCCAAATTATTTTCCTATCTATGTTTGATCATTGGCTAACTTTTCAAAGGAGAAATTTGAACGTATATTCGTTTTTCACGTGGAGATCGTTGAAAATGATTTTTCTGGGACCCGATCACCATAAAAAGGTAGCGTCTTTGACAGGCCACGATAAATCTTACACCAGGTTGATTTTAAAGACGATTACTGAATCTCAAAGTCAAATTCCAAAATGATAATTTTGTTCTTTCTTTTGTCGATTCTTCGGCGGGCTGCTCCCTGAGTTGTACGATATTTCTTCAAAAGTATGACAGAGCAGAGACTGCATAAGATGACGTCATCGAGAAAATATTTGGATGTATAAGCTTTTTGAAATGATTAATCGAGAGTGTAAGACCTAAGGACGAAAATATCAAATGTTGCCTGATTTTGGGATTTATTGCAGGGAGCCAGGGGCGCTCAAAGTTACAAGTTTTCGTGCATGCGCTCTCAGTTTCTTCTCTGTCGAAGAGTATTTGTTTGCAAACAGCCTAAATTGATCAAAGAACAATGATCAAATTTTCTGAAGACTGACTTGGAAGGACTATACTTCCCAGATTACTAGTTAGTATTAGAGGAAGAAGTACCAAACAAATAGTTTTTTTCATGCTGTTTGCAAATAGTAGTTTTGTGGTATTACTAGTCTTTTACTCATTGATTCCTTCATTCATGATAATTCAAGAGCCAATTCACCTAAGCATATAAAATATTTTAAAGATAAAATTCAAAAATATGCTACCTTCATTCCTTCATCCATTTTCATATTCATTTAAGCTAATCATATTTCTTGCAGGGGTCGTTTTTGCAAGTATCAGTTGTGGATTCGGGGAAATAACATTTTTAAGTCTTACAGCGCATTTTCACAGGTATGTCTAAACTTAATCGTTACTCGTACAAATTAGTGAGATCACTGATCACTGATTTCTTTTTTCAATTTCCTGTTGCATTAATTAATAAATAGGTCATTCAGTGATTCTACAAAGACGTATTTTTACAAACCCAGACAGCCAAGAATTTATGAAATGAACCTGGAACTTTCCATAAAAATATTTTGCTTTTTCTTGATTGAAATTTTACTAGTGGCGGCTTGAATTATTGGATCGTTGTCAAGTTTTTGGTCGTAAGTTTGCAATTTTATTTTATTTGATCGTAGTAACACCGTTTCATCATGGTCAGCGGGGACAGGTAAGTGACTTTTCACGTAATTGTTTCATATACCAGGTGTCCCAAAAATTATACGGATTTGCTTGGCTCCATCGATGTAAATCTAGCTTAGAGCAATGGCGAATCACTCTCAAAATTTTCTTTGATAGTTAACTTGAATATAGGTACCTCGTTTGTTGGTTTTGGTGCTTTGTTAACAGGCCAGACATATTAATCTTGAAAGCTCAAATTTGCATCCACCTGCAAACCAGCATCCTCACTGAAGCAACATTTTCACTTCATTTTCATTTTATCAATATTTATACACGAAACTCCTTTCAGCCCTATTAACAAATCATTTCAGAGAAAGAAAAAAGAATAATTAGTAAACACCTAAAATATGCTGCTCTACCAAGGGGTCGTGTCTGGGTCTTGTAGGTTCAAAAGATACTTTCTAAAACCTGCTTTAAAACGAACGATTGATTCTTGTTCTTGAATGCTGTCACGGATATCATTCCAGTTTTTGACACCAGAGAAGTAGAAACTTCGCTTTGCATATTCTAACCTAACTTTGGGAATTTGCAGATCTCCATGATTTCTGGTTCTATACTCTGAAATCATGGATCTTTTAGTGAACTGATGGCGAAGATTTTCGGGACAAAGGTTTTTCAGGACAACAACAACATCGATTCACTTAACTGAGATGAATATAATTTGATGGTTATTGTGTAGTGAGGCTACATGTAAACCTATCATTTTTGTTTCTGTAGGTGCAGCTGGTGTTGCAGCAGCATTTTCATATGCAGGCCTAACTTCAGCTGGTGTGACTCCAGAAAATACGGTGCTTATTATGTGTATTGTTCCATTTCTAATGGCATTCGGGTAATAATATTTCACATTGCTTCGTTATTCCCATTGCTATCATTTAAGGAGTTGTCATTGCTTATACGAGAGGGGTCAGCCTGAAAGAGACAGGTACGAAAATACAGGTTGCAGAGGCAAATCAGTACCTATTTTTTGCAAGCATGCTTTCATCAAAGTCAATAGATGATGCATTGGTCTGAATTTTAAGTAAAGCAGTGAGTGAGCAGATATTAAGCTGTTATACAGGAGGGTGTCCCAAAAAAATTGTGCCCCGTTTGCCTAAAGATTGCAACAAAAGGGCAAAAGATTCTCGCCAAACTTTCATATGATGTTGCTCTTCAGATGTTCAAATAAAATGCTGCCATCCCCGTAAAAATCCGTTGAAGAATGATGGAGTTATGACCTTCAGAAGACCAAATTTGCCTGATGACTGAAACCAGCGGTCGGCCATTTTGTCTTACTATTTTGCAGTGATAAGTATCTTCACGCGAGGTAAGAAATAATTTCTGTGAAGTCAGAAAAAGTGGAACTCTTTGAGGATTATCGGAATTTTCACGAGAGCTATGACACTGGAGGCTGCTGTTTCATTTTCAATCGATCGGGCTATTTATCACTGCAAAATAGTAAGACAAAATGGCCGACCGCTCGTTTCAGTCATCGGGCAAATTTGATCTCCTGAAGGTAGAGGTAAAGGGTCGTAACTTTTCGCATCTTTCATTTTTCAACCAAATGCCGTCAGATGTCTGAAACTTAGGCCTAATCTCTGCTTTAAAAATCTGACAGTCGTTTTTTCCTGCGAACTCTAACTTATGTTATACAGATCTTGATCTTTTCTTTCAGCCATTGGGGTTTATTGCGTCCTGAAAAAGATCTAAACAAAAGCAGTACGACAGAATCATCCTCCTCCTTTGTTAAAAAACGGACTCAAGATGGTATGATATCTACAATGTGATTTTAAATTTCATATCAAAACAACTTAGGCCTAATCGCCAAAGTTTAGATAATTGACAAAGGCTTTCTCTACGATGCAACTTTGCCTACCGAAGTTCTATAACTTTATTTGTTGTGCACTGAAAATCCGCATGAAAGAACCTGTCATTTTCTGTAGCAGCCTGAATGTCTCCTATACATTGATATAGTGTTATAATAAGGGCAGATTTAATGCAATAGCAACAGTTGCGTTTGATTGACACCTCAATTCAAAGCGATTTGCGACTGCAGACAAAGGAAATTCTCTCAACCAGTAATTCAAAACAAGCAAAGCCGCAAAAGTTTCTCTGAAACCTAGGTAGCTAGTGCACCCGTTGTGCAATTATAGACATTGTTCTAAAGAGCAAACATGAGCATAGATCGAAAGAAGAAGAATATATCTCCACATCTACCTCGGGCATTTTATTTCTTTGGCTCAGAAGCTGATTGGGAGGCGATTCAATTCTCTTATTTTTTGGATGTAATTAAAACACTTACTGCTCAGCTTCCCAACCAAAGAAATAAAATGCCCGAGGTAGATGTGTAAATATAACCTTCTTCGTTCGATATATGCTCTTGCTTGCTCTTAAAAACAGTATCTGGAATGCATAACGTGCGAGCTAGCTACATGGGTTACAGAGAAACTTTTGCGGCTTTGTTTGTTTTGAATTACTGGTTGAGAGAATTTCCTTTGTCTGCGATCGCTAATCGCTTTGATATGATTTATAATGTCGCCCATTAAATCATTTATAGGAACAAGTGTATATTTCTTAGCAATAACGTCTGTTGTTTTCCACACGCTAGTACAGAGAGATGTTTTGACTAATCAAGTTCTTACGTGTAAACAAAGTGGACATCAAAAGATGCCCGGAAATTTGTGGCTAACTCTCGCATAGTGCGTGCAAAAGAATTGTGGTTAAAGCAAAAAAAAAATGAATACAAATCGAAAGAGGAATAATAGAGATAGGGTATAGTTTATTTATCGATCCACTTGATTTCTTTTCAGTGACTGCGTCTATGACATTCAAGCAAAAAATTGCTTTAATAAAGGTGCGTTTACAATTACTTTTTTACTGTACGATATTTAGGAATTTAAAGGTGCTAAAAGTGAACTTCTCTCCAATGGTCAAACATTTCTTCAGGATTGAGTGTCAAACGAAGAAGTTTTCATAATCATCTTATCACAAAATTAGCTATTACCTCTTGATTTTAATGAAAGTCAATTGCCTATCCTTCGGGGCAGCTTTCATAAAAAGCCAAAAACTTCGGACGAATAAATTTCGAACGTTTTTCCACGGAATTTCGGACGTTTTTACAGACATTTCGGACGACCAAACAACTATTCATTTTCAATTTACTTTCCCTTATTTTCTATAGAAAATTTCTCACATTTATAGATCGTGCTTCATTTTAGGGGTGCTTGGTCAGAAATTTCCAGAAATCATTATTGTTGAGGATAATGAGAATGATTGCTGAGAGGGATTTAGTTTGAGAAAATATGATATTTTTCATTAATTAACCCTCACACCATATTCCTTTTCACTGCAAAGCGTTTCATGAGCAATACATTACGTTTTGAAACATTGGAAATGTTTTGCTGTAATTTTTCTATGCTGCAAAAGTTTTCGGACACTAGATATTTCGGACAACAAAATATTTCAGACATTAAAAATTACGGACGTATGAAATGTCCGAAAATATAAGCTTTCGAAATTTTTGGCTTTTACTTTATAAACACGATATCACGAGGCTGCCTGTAGGAATACCCATATCTATTCAAGTGTTGTGGCTTAAAATATTCATTGTTTTTGTTTTAGCCATTGGTGAAATATATGATACCTCTGTTCTGCGTCTATTTCGCAGAATATATCATCAACCAAGGACTGGTGAGTGTAATATTTTTGAAGTTTTATTATAGTAGTGTATGTGGTACTTCGTTCCAGCCAGCAAAATTGGTATGATAAGACCCTCGACACAGACTATAGTATCTTTTTAATCATATTCAATGTTTGATTGTATTATGCATCTATTAAATAATAAAAATGATAAAAATATTCTGTACTTCTAGTGTTAAGCTACAAATATTTCAGTTAGTTTCAACGACTTTTTATAAATAATAAAGAATCAATGGGTTTTTAATGCTGTCTGAGTGCTGAAAAATTGAGGCATTTTTATCCTTACATTTTAAGTTTCCTAGTGTGGACATGGGTTGTAAGATAAATTTTGGTTCCCATGAATGAACTAAATTGGTATAAATAAAGAAAATCCCATGAATGAACTAAATTGGTATAAATAAAGAATATAAATCACCTTGTCTCTTTCTTGTGTTTATCTTTTTCTGTACCTTCTGGGGGCAGCAAAGAAGCTTCTTTTCAGGTTCACCAAGTTAGGCCCAACTGTCATCAACTCAAATTACGAAAGTCTCGTTCTTGTTTGCTCTTTGCTTCTACGTTGGGCCTAACTTGGTGAACCTGAAAAGAAGATTATTTGCTGCCCCCAGAAGGTAAAGAGAAAGATAAACACAAGAAAGATACAAGGTGATTTATATTCTTTATTTAATACCAATTTAGTTCATTCATGGGAACCTAAATTTATCCTACAAACCATAGTGTGGACACTTTCTGTCTTCACTGGCTTTTGAATGTTTGTGCTTTGTTAGATATGCATTAAAGTTCTCATTATCTTGTTATTTCAGTTTGAGCTGTTATACTATCCAAGCTCACCGATGGATCATTCTGAACAATATCGATGGTAACTCTTGACGTTACTAAATCTTAGTGAAGCACTTGTTTGCTAAAATGGGTTGAACTCTCTCCGAAGTGACTGTTCAAAATCTGGTTATACCTCTGTTTCAGTTTCAGTTTCATTGATTTATCAATTAACCTTAAATACAATTCTACATGACTACATTACAACTAGTGATTATCGACATGATTACATAACAAACAGTGATTACATTAAGAAAACTTTACAAGATTGTATTTAAGATTAATTTACTAAGGAGGAGCTCTCTAAATAGATAAACTAATCGAGAGAGTCCCCCCAATAAAAACAAAGAAACCAAAAGCATTTTATATAAAAACAGCAAACAACCAGATGTACCTAATGATAGAGTAGAAGACTTTTTGTTAATTTTCAAAAATTCCTTAACATAAGTATGAGTCTATGAAATAGGTTTTCAATTCAGACCGAAATACTGAAACGGAGCTAGGAACACGAATGAACAGAGGAAGAGCTCTGCAATCTTACAACGTAGAAATATTTTGTTTGTTCTTCTGTGAAATGTAAGAAGTCATATTTGAAAGAACTTTTTATTTTGAAAAATAACGAGAAATTTGTGTCATATGGCCTACCTACAAACTGCAAAATCGCTGTTTCCACAAAAATTTTGTGACCCAGCCCCTTTAAGCAACAATTTTCAGGGGCAAAAAATGAACCGAGGACGGCTTCAAGTAGACATTTTAGCTATTCTAAAAAAGAGTCTGGATCGAGCGATATTCTATACATTTTTGCACGAATGGTTCAATTCAGTGACGTTAGAGCTTCTATCACTATTGTGCACATTCGAAGTTTTTCAGAATGTTTGAAAATATCATTCGATTCAGACTCTCTTTAGAATAGCCACAAGGTTTATTTTTGGGGTCAATATAATGGTCGTAGTTATCGCTATTGAAAGGCTGCAGGACACTCCTAACTGTATTAAATGAGCGGTCTCGGATTGGTGTAGTAGTCTCGTTTTGAATAGCGATTACTGGGACTCATTGTAATCAGTCTTCATTTTAGGGTCAATACTCGATGTCCAGTAAATTTATTTTGCCATCGTTTAGCGATTGCAATGACTTTTTAAAACCATAAAGCAGATTATGTGCTTACTTTCTTTTTTAAACTGACGTACTCTTCATGAGCCATACTTTCTTGTTTTCAAACACACCGTTCGTAGTCTTGTTATTTAATCTATTATTCTCTTTTACTTCATAGGTTACAATTCTGTTATCAATTTGGCGTACTTATCTCGAGGTCTTCAGTCAATTTCATAAAGATTGAAAAGATTGAAATACTTGCAGCACTACAGGTTTGTTTGTTTGTTTGCGTTTGTTTGTTTGTTTGTTTGCGTTTGTTTGTTTGTTTGTTTGTTTTTTTGTACCGGGTGACCCAAAAAATTATTGTTGTATTTCAATGACTTCATCAATTTTCTTTGTTTTAGGCCAAAAACATCGTTTCAACCATCATCATATCAAAGTCTCCAAAACATGATTTTTTGTAAAAATTTTGAAATTTGTAAACTTATATTTATAACCTAAATTCATTAGATATATGACCTCATGAATGACGTCATAGAAAAGAAAAACAAAAGATAGGTTATTTCCATATTGTCTTATTGATTTATGGGTGCACTGAAAATTTCATCCATTTATCTCACTTCTGTCAAGAATTATCTTAGTTTGAAGTTATAAAGGGTTTACCGTAAAACAAACAAGATAATGAAACTATTCTCTGAAAACATTGTTACATTTCCGAAAATACAAGAGATATCTTGCAGAAAGTTGAGTGAAAGATGCAAAATGGATAGTGAGGAAAAGTCACGAAAAATAATTAGCCTCGAAATTACCATAAAAAAAGTAACCTAAACAAAGCTGGTAGGGGGGGGGGGCTATTTTAGGTCCTGATAGGGTTAAAGAAAACCATTGTGGATAAAGGTCTTCAATATGGTTTTAAGCAGAAATCTTTCTCTCTTTTAGTTTATGATTTGGAAATCTGATGACGTCCAACCCGAGCTCCAACTTCAAACGATTTAAAACATTACAAATGCTGTCATATTGTCATATGACTAATTACCCAACTTTCCTTTCAAGCTCATCCACCAAGTAAGGAAGTAATAGCAATTTATACCAGCTTGTTAAAAGATTTGGAACCCATGCTGTTCGCTCTGATCATTCGGTCTTAATCATTCTAATCTATTTTACATTTTGTATCCAATGTTGGGGGTGTAAACAGGATGCCCAACCCCCCCCCCCCTCCACCAATAGACGAAACAGCTGAGCTTGAACGAACCTTTTTGATTGGTCTTCGGAGTCGTTTGATTCTTGCGGACTAAAGCCAAGGTCATTATTTAGAAAGAAGAGATTACTTTAGCTATGAAAACCACTATAAAATCTATCTTTTACTTTGGGAAATTATGTGCAACTTATGTCACGGACCGACAAACTACGGCCGCATTGGAGTTCTTCTTGCGGCTTCAAAGAATAGCCAAGCCGTTGAATCTCATTATGAACCTGCGTCTCTTACAAGGGGCAATCCTACGAATTATTTCGACGCTCCAAGGAATTATTGAGGCGCTCCTAGAACATCTTGAAAATCTGCCGAATCCCCTCTAATCCCCTCCGAATCCCATCTGTGAAATTTTTAAAATGTTCGACAAATCGTACGAGGATTGGAAGATCAGGTTTAGTGACTTCGTTAGTTTCATTTCCACAGCAGTAAAAGCCGCATTTAATGGTACCCAATAAAAGAGCAGTCAGACAGCTTGTTTGTGGTTTTACACATCAAACGTGGTTTTGGCAATAGAAAGATTATCACATAGTTGTAATGTGCAAGTTTGTGCTGCAGATGCCTTGTGGTAGCGAAGGACTAAAAATAAACCCCTCACATTTTGAGGGCTGTAGCTTCGTAGGCATTAATTGGCTATCATTAAAACATGGGATCTGGAATCTGGAATTCAACTTCCAGAATCCATGTTTTAAAGGTAGATGCATTAATTAATTTTGTTTGGTAACTGCTTTGCTGATAAGAAAAATCCACAAAATTTTATCCCATTGAAGTCCGACCGTTCGTTCCAAAATTATGAGTGATTTTCGTTGAAAAAGGGTCGCTTCCACAAACTTGCAAAATACGCCAAGAACCTCGATAACATTTCCTCAGTTTTTTCCTAACAGCGGAAACAGAACAAGGTATTTTGGTCTTGGGAGAATGAAATGCAATGCACTGCCCCTAAATTTTGAAAATTCAGCAGCCTTTCCTCTGTAATATTTTAGACAATTCCTCCCTGCTGTTATTTCATTAAACTTAGACTGAATGAACCCCCGATTTTGTGGCACAAACATATGTGTAACAATGAAAAGTTTGCTTTATTGCCTCGCAATTAAATAGAGAAATCCAAGCATGACCATACTCAAGAGCATGTCCAAACAGGCTTATTAGAAAGCAGATGTCCTTTCATATGATAGTGTCAAGATCTTTTTGTGAGCCTCGTTTTCAATTACAGCCTCGTTAATAGCCTGGGCAATATAATCCAACATGTCAACCCCTTGATGTGGTCAAACTACCGACCTTCCTCGGAAAGCAGTGCCGTTTCATAATGATTTATGAATTTTAAAAGAAATAACAACTCATACAAAGTAAGAAAAAGCCAGATTAATCTAGATTGGTTGTATGCCGACAAAGTATCAGAGGATACCGTAATAAGAAATAAATGCATCAAAAAGAACCGCTATTGTATTTTTAATAAGGTCTAAGCTAAACAAACACATTTCGATTTTCATTGAGATTTATTAAGGACAGGATTTTCTCTTTCCATGTATTAAGCATCATAAACAGGCAAGGGGGGAACTTCTGAATGAGAAATTGAACTAAAATGACTTGCTACTGCGGGGCATCAAAAGTTTTCCACACATGCCTCTGCAAAGATCAGGCTGAATAGAGCCTATAGCTATTCTGCAAAGAGTCTCGATCGAGCGAAATGTGAATACATTTTGTTACATGTTCGAACGTTCACAAAGACGATAGAAGCTCTAACGCCACTCAATCGAACCTTTTATGTAAACATGTATAAGAATATCGCTCGATCCAGACTCTTTCCCAGAATAGCTGAAAGGTCTGTGTGAAGAGGGAGTAGGAAGGAGACCCATTAAAGTGAAATGAGCAAGCTTGGGGTAAAATGTAGGGGGGCCTAAAATATCTATCCGGTGGTGTGTGCATCTCTTCCAATAAAGATATTCCAACTGATGTTTGCTACCAAGTATTGTTAGAATTGAATTAATGATATTCATTAAATGCCGTTCAATAACGTTGGCATCTCGCAAAAAGTGATCGAATCGTCAAGGGTATAAGTTAGATACTAGCCATGGATATTATGCGGTTCCCCTTTTGTTCCCACCTGGCTACGGAAGCCCCTTGCAAAGATACATTTAAAACGATATGATTTCGCAGCTGAAACTTTCCCTTTTCGTCCGCTTTTCGATAAACCCGGAAAGTAGATTCAATCGATTACAATTAATCGTCTGAGACCATCTAATGATTATTTAAAACTGATTTCATGGTTTAACTAAAAGGGCATTACTCTTAGAAGCAAGAACAATATTCTGTTTTGGAGTGGTGTTGTGGACAACCCCTATATGAAAGATTTTGTGAACACTTTTGTTCGTGCCCATTTTTCATGTATGATCAATCGCTAGGCGTTAAAAGGCCGCATTTCAAGAACCATTTTCACCCAGGGTCCTTTGCGGGCGTTCTGAAATTTCAGACTGTCTGAAGGTCAACTGTGGCCTAAGTGGAAACCATGAATCCACACTGCAGTGGTTGAAATTATAGAAAGGTATGACTTTAGTGGAATTTTCTATCAATTCCACTTATTCAGTATGGATCCATATTTTAGGCCAAATTTGATTTCAAACATGCCCAGCGTAGGGCTCAAATCTTTCAAAACTTTAAAAAGGTGGGCGTAAAATGCTATGACATTTTTATTTGAATTGAATGGCTTGAAAGGAACTAAGGGTCCTTTGCTGTAAATCTGCCGTGGAAATTTGTTGATATCTTTATTTTATTCAAAATGGCGGCAATTTCATTAGTTTTGATAAAATTCTTGGAAAATTTTGAAAAAATTTAAATCATCGTAAATCCTAAAAAATAGAGGGAAAATGATAAAACCTTCAAGAAAACCATAGTTTATGATGGTCGACAATATGGTGGCAAGCAGAAGTCTGTAGCTTTTCTAGTTTAGGATTTAGAAATTTGATGACGTCATAGCCTTCAAATTTAATAGATGTCGCCATTTTGAAATTAAGCAAGATATCAATAAATTTCCACGGCAGATTTACAGCAACGCGCCCACAAAGGACCCTGGAGGAAAGTGCCTCTTTAATAATAATTACACTCATCATGTTGATTTGAATTTAAAATGAATTTATGTTTTTCTTTTTCAGTTCGTTAACTTTATCGTATTGCTTCTCGAAGTTTATTATCGATTCATTCCAAGTATATGGATAACCTTTGGTCTCGCATTATTCGAAGGCCTCTTAGGAGGAGGTGTTTACGTCAATGCATTTTACAGGGTTGCAATGGAGGTGAGTTTCTGTCTTATGTTATCGGTTTTATCTGTCAGACTTTTCCATGAAGACTGGTTCCCTCTGCGAGATGAAATATAATCGTTCTTCAGATCCCCAATTTTTCAAATTTTACTGAATGTCCCAATGAAAAGTGAGTATTTTCCAAAAATCACCAAAAACTGATTTTGTTGCCGATCGTAAAAACAAGGACAGATTTTGTAATACGATAGCATCAGTTGCTTTAATTGACACCTGAACTCAAAACGATTAGCGACTGCAGACAAAGGAAATTCTCTTAACCAGTAGTTCAAACAAACAGAGGCGCAAAAGTTGCCATGAAACCAGTAGGGCAAAATGTCGCCTTTAGCACGCGGAAGGTGGCTTTTAAGAGCAATCAAGAGTTTACAACAAAAGAAGAAGGAAAGGTCTAAAAATCGGCGTGGTAGATTTTGTTTATTTAATTCAGAAGCCGAGCAAAAGGTATTGCAATTCTTGCATATCTAGGGCTTAGATGAAACAATTACTTCTCGTAATCAATAAGCAAAATCTGCCAGGCAGATCTTTATATTCACCCTTCTTCTTTCGTTAGAAGCACATAACTTCTCATAAAAACGACGTTTCGCGTGCACAAGACGAGAGTTTGCCCTTCTGATTTCAGGACAACTTTTGCGGTTTTGTTCGTTTTGAATTACTGGTCGAGAGAATTTCCCTTGAAATGAAATGATCGAATGACAAACGATGCTTATCAACCGTTGGAGGACTTTTTCCTAGACAATTATCAAATCACACAATTTCATCAAAATTTGAGTTTGGTCTCTTCAGAATGTATTTTATCACAAAAACTGGCATTTTGCAGTGATCGCAATAAATGATAAGCAAAGAACTCCTGGAGGGCTTTCAGGCCGTATGTTTCTTGGTCTTGAAATAGAATTTCTATCTTATACAGGTGTTATGGTGGGACTAGACAGGCTGTGCTGAGAGTTGCAATTAGTTTTGATTGTCAACTGTTTTTAAACTTGGAATAGTTTCACAGTTATGTGAGAAACACTGTTCGGAACTAGGACTATAACAGTTGCTTGTGACAATAGATGGGTTTTGATGTGAATTACACTTATAGATAGATTATTTTTATCGTAAACTTTTTCATTAGTGAAGCCGTACGTCGGCGGATAGCTTTGTAGGTCCTGGACAGCTTTATAAATACATTTTATGCAAGGAAATCTGTTTTGGGCTGAGACTTACGCAGTTGCTTGTGTGACGTGGCTGGTTTTTAATGTGAATTACACTTGTAGAGAGATTATTTTTATCGGCAACTTTTTCATTAGTCAATCCTTGCATGGGCAGACAGCTATGTACGTACCGGACAGCTTTATATCCTTGAGGAAAATCCCAGTTTCGTATCCCAGGAAACAAGGACAGATTTGGTAAGGCAATAGCACGAATTGGTTTTGATTGACAACGCAATTCAAAGCGATTGGCGATCGCAGACAAAGGAAATTCTCTCAACCAGTAATTCAAAATAAACAAAGCCGCAAAAGTTTCCCTGAAACCTAGGTAGCTAGCTCACTCGTTGTGCATTCCAGAAATTGTTTTTAAGAGCAAATATGAGCATATATCGAAAGAAGAACGATATATCTACACAACTGCCACGGACATTTAATTTATTTGATTCAAAAGCTGATTGGGAGGCGATTCAATTTTCTTATTTTGTTTGGGTCCTTGAATAGGTTATTGATACCAGGAGGAAAACTCGTTCATCCTCCCAGGAGGATTGCACGTGCTAAAGCGTGCAGAAATCATTGCTGTAAGGCCCGTGTAAAGAAGAAATGTTAGGGAAATATGTTCGTAATTTTGGGCACGTTTTGAGGGTTTCGTTAAGAGGCTTTCTCAAGAAAATGCTTCATAATTTCAGAACGGAGTGGCCGATTTCAGTCTGGTAAATTTTAAGACGGATTTGAACATGTCTACCATTAAATTATATATTTTCCGATATTATCGTCTTGATATCCAGGGAGTCGTTACCTTTCAGACGGGGATTCTTTTTATTGACTTTTATTTTGTTCTGGAGCAGTTTAAGCATTCTTGAACCGTAACAACTTTGTAGCAGATCAAAACTGTACTTAGATCGAACCAAACAAAGGAACGAAAATTTTAAGCAAATGGTCCAACTATTTTGCCGTATCTTAATATTCTTCTCTTCTCTTGTAGGTGGAACAGAAATACCGTGAATTCTCAATGGGCGCTGCAAGTATGGCGGACAGTACAGGCATCACATTAGCTGGTGTTCTTTCGATGCCTCTTCACACGTACCTTTGTAAATATGCGAAGAAACCAGGGTAGTATCAAATGCTTCACTCTCGATTTCACGGNAACAACTTTGTAGCAGATCAAAACTGTACTTAGATCGAACCAAACAAAGGAACGAAAATTTTAAGCAAATGGTCCAACTATTTTGCCGTATCTTAATATTCTTCTCTTCTCTTGTAGGTGGAACAGAAATACCGTGAATTCTCAATGGGCGCTGCAAGTATGGCGGACAGTACAGGCATCACATTAGCTGGTGTTCTTTCGATGCCTCTTCACACGTACCTTTGTAAATATGCGAAAAAACCAGGGTAGTATCAAATGCTTCACTCTCGATTTCACGGTATTTAGCCTCTATTTGATTATATTTTAGTTGTGCATTTTATATGACGCAGTTGAGGATAAACGTGATTTTACAATCAATATATATGAAAGCATTTAGCAAACACTGAAGTGCCGAAAAAGCTTCCAACTTTCCTAATTTCAATAACAAGCGTCAAGTTTGTACTACGTTTCATGGGGTTTTCCTTCAGAAAAAAGTCTTCTGAAATATTTCCAAATGAGGCTACTCCTTTAAAAATTGGCTGCACTTATTTTGATCACAATGTATGCTCGTTTCAGATGCCTCCATGCATGGGTTGGAATTAGTAAGATGAACACAAAACCATCATTGACGATACAGCGTTCATTCAATCTCCCTGGTGTTCACAAGGGGAGATTTGCTCTCTTAGGATTGCACGTCCGAATAACACCCAGGGCGTTCATTTCAAACTTTGCAGACTCTGTGCATGCCTTCTCAAATTTCAGAGACCAAACAATAGTCGGGTAGCAAATCAAAAGATTTTCCGCTAAAAAGAGATAATTTTATCATATTTGCAACCTTTGAAAACGAAACATCAAAGCTTTCCTGATTTTATTAATTGCGTAGGTAAAATGATATTACAATTAAATTATAGATTGAATGAAACAAGATAATAGGAAAAAAGATATTCTGTTATTTATCATTTGCAATGAATGAAGATTTTCACTGGTTTTATGCCGTGAATATTGGAAGCATCTACCACCTATGCTACTGTGCTTGCCTTCTCTAAATGCTGTTTAAAAACAGATGAGCTTTAGCAGAGAAATGGGAATAAAATCAACGTAAAAGGGGCTCCATCGCCAACAATAAACAAATCCGTAAACTCGCACGTGTCACCAATTATCCATTGTTCCTCCATTGTTTTCTGCACTTTGTTTTGTGGCTTCACCCAAGCCACCAAAAGTGACCGTTAAAAATCCACTTATATCCGAGCAATCTTAGAAGATATGAATGTTTGGTTTATTCCTTAGTGGAGTACAATGATTTATGTCCAAAATGATGCCTTCCTTTCCATAAAAACAGGTAAACGTCTGTGTGATATCACCTTTCAAAAAACTGCAAAAGTCATCGTTTTATTTACATTTTGGCGACGGAGCCCCTTTAATAGACCATTACGACGGTTAAAGAAGGAGACTGAGCAGAGTGGTTTGTTCTTGTAAATGGCGGACTTGAATCTTGTAAATGGCTACCACGGAGCTTTTACGAATGATAGATTTCCCTCCACAGAACTGTTTGTTTAAATTCATGGTTGAAATTAATAAACTTTTGAGAAATAATTGACTGAAATAATTGCCCCGTAGCAGCCATTTACCAGAACAAACCACTCTCCCTAGCCTCATTTCTTAATGGTTGAAATGGTCTGTTGTCAAACCGTTGTCAGTTAGGGGTAGATTAATAGGTCTACTGGAGTTCAGTTTTTGCTGTGTTCATTTTTCCAAATTCTGGATGAATAACTTTGGTCAGAAAGATCTAGATTATGTTATTAGAGAGTCAATTTTCGCTGGAATTAGTTAGGCCTGAATTAGACAGATTTTATTTAGGCCTGATCTTCGGAAGCTAGTTTTTACCCATTTGGTCAAAAATATAAACTTTTAGTGTTATTTGGGACAGTTTAGCTGCGGGGAATTACTATTTTTCTTCTACCCTTTCGACATTTTCCACGTTCAATGTTTGTTAAATGCTCAATGTTTTATTGAAACATTTTTGAGCGTACGTAATAGGGATAGAAGCTTTCAAGCCAAAAAATGTGTGGCTCTTTCGAATGAAACTCAACTCCCTGAGTCTGAATTGCAAAATTATCTAGAAATGACAGTTGTGCGTCTAATCTTTAAAATACCGGGTGAGTCAATAAAAAGGCCCGGCGTTTGAAAACATGCTGCTCCCTCGATATTAAAGCAAAAATATTTAAAACTGTCTTGTTTTATTCCCGATATGTTCAATTACGTTCAATAATTTACCCGGCTTTAATCAGCAATTTCTTCCCGTCGATATGAGAGATTTTCTACAGAAAGCCCCTTTCGAAAACTGCCAACAAAGAAGGAAAAACGACAAACAAGATTTCCCTTTGTTTCTTTCCTGGCAATAATAACATTCACGCACATGCATTCATGCATTTTACCCTCTTGGGAGACTGGAATCCCCCTGAGTAAGTTATTCATACTAGTGATAGCACGTGCTGCAGCATTCTCAAGTCATTGCTGTAAGGTAAACACATTAGGGAAACTTGCTCATGCTTTTAGCACGTTTGTCAAGGTTTCTTAAGGGACCTTTTCCAGAAAATCCCTTGTAAAATCCTAAAGGAGCGACCGATTTCAGCCAGAAAAAATTCTAAAAGTTATTGAATATATTAGCTATCCAACTAGATATTGCAAAATATTAATGCTTATACAGGGTGTCCCAAAAAAATTGTGCCCCGTTTGTCTGTAAATTGCGACAAAACGGCAAAAGATTTTTTCCAAATTTTTAAATGATGATGCTCTTCAGATGCTCAATTAAAGTTTGCCACCATCCCCATGAAAATCCGTTGTAAAATGATGGAGCTATGACCTTCAGGAGACCAAATTTGCCCGATCACTGAAACCAGCGGTCGGCCATTTTGTCTTACTATTTTGCAGCGATAAATAGCTTCATGGATTGAAAATGAAACAGCAGCCTCCAATGTCATAGCTCTCGTGAAAATTCCGATAATTCTCGGAGATTTCCACCATTTCTGACCTCACAGAAATTATTTCTTACCTCACGTGAAGATACTTATCACTGCAAAATAGTAAGACAAAATGGCCGACCGCTGGTTTCAGTCATCAGGAAAATTTGGTCTTCTGAAGGTTATAGCTCCATCATTTCTCACCGGATTTTTACAGGGATGGTTGCAAACTTTAATTGACTATCTGAAGAGCACCATCATGCAAAAGTTTTGCGACTATCTTTTGTCGTTCTGTCGCAATCTTCAGACAAACAGGGCACAATTTTTTTGGGACACCCTGTATATTCAGGGAGCAGTAGCCTCTCAAACGCCGGGACGTTTTTACTCATCCAGTAGAAATGGGGTTTTAATCATGCTTCTATCCAGACCATTCATGTTAAAAGCTCTACCATTTTGCCTGTCCTTGATCCTTTGTGAGGTGTTATAGACGTCAGAAAGTACTAAGCGTTGCTTGAAATATTAGAAAGATTTTAGAGAGAGATTTTTGATTTAATAGAAAATTAATCTTTGTTTTGAATTTTGCTTTGTGTAATGTTTGGCATTTATGTTCGATTTTGCGATTTATTCACATTGAAATATATGCATATTTTATATTTTTAAATCGATGTAAATCACTTTTGTAATCGAAGAAAATACATTCACATTTGATACAACATGGTTTTTGCTTTTCATTTATAAGGTAACCAATATTTCTTCAGTAGTGTTCCAAGAAAATTTGTCTGGGTTTTGGATAGGTTTTTGTTTTGGTGATAAAGTCAGTATAATTTATCCACTCTCCTCCGCAGAGGCTTGAAATTGATGAATGAGACTTAGACTCCTTAGACTTTGTTGATTTGCCACGCCGAAGGTGCCATGACTCGTTGCACCTTCGGGGCGGCAATTCCTCCTCCCCTCCCGAAAGCCCCTCCCTCCAAGCCTCTACGGAGGAGAGTGCAATTTATCGGAGAATTTAAAAATTCCTGTTTATGTCTCTGATGGAATATTTAGTTGAAGGCATTAACTGGTATGTCAATAAATAAATCAATGAATGAATATTTGAATGAATGAATGAATGAAAGAATGAATGAATGAATGAATGAATGAATGAATGAATGAATTGATGTGTAGACAACTAGATGAATAGGTATGTAAATGAAGGAATGAATTATCAATGTTCTATGGCTGATCATTGCTTTCCGATTCTTTATTGATTGTGACGAACCATTGTGAAGGAATCTTATCCTTGATCGCAAAACCGATTGATCGCTCGATTGGGTGATTACTGATCTAAGTGCCTTGATGAAAGGGCTTACCCTTAGTATTAAGGCTCTTGGGTAACCGACATGCCTTGCGATCATTTGTTTGTTTTTCGCCGATTTCTCGAATTTCATTCAATTCAATTCCAATGTTTAACAATCGTAAGGCGAGCTGCAGTAAACATACTGCTGACTTGACCGACATCACGAAGTTATTTTCATGCAGCATGAAATTAGGCGACCTTTACAAATAAAACTGCAATGCATTCCGGTTACCCATGAGCCTTTAAGTATTGTCACCAGAAGAAGTAGTCTTCAACGTTTTATGCTTGCAAATCTCATACAATGCACTACAAAGTAACTGTTAGCTAGAATCATTACGCGAAACTGTAGTTATAATTCGTTATTTCGTACAAATTAACTATACTTTGATTTATGGAGTCTTTATTCATTCGATCTATGTTATATTGATCATCATCAAAATCGATATTTATGAAATCGCCATATTTTAGCAAAATAGCACAGCCATCAGACGTACTTTTTGGTCCAAAATTGATATTTCAGAAAGCAGCTAATCTTTCAGGAAAAGAAGGATGGGTATAGCCTATCTTTGTAGAAAATCAAATTTAAAAGCTAACCCCTTTGCTTTTTTGCAAAAAATAGGCCTATTTTGAAAAGACCGATTTTTGGGCAAAAAGTAAGGCCTTTGCCTTTTTGCAAAATAGGCCTATTTTGAAAGGACCGATTTTTGGGCAAAAAGTAAGGCTATAGCCTTTGCTTTTTTGCAAAAATAGGCCCATTTTGAAATTACTGATTTTTGGGCAAAAAGTAAGGCTATAGCCTTTGCTTTTTTGCAAAAATAGGCCCATTTTGAAATTACTGATTTTTGGGCAAAAAGTAAGGCTATAGCCTTTGCTTTTTTGCAAAAATAGGCCCATTTTGAAATTACTGATTTTTGGGCAAAAAGTAAGGCTATAGCCTTTGCTTTTTTGCAAAAATAGGCCCATTTTGAAATTACTGATTTTTGGGCAAAAAGTAAGGCTATAGCCTTTGCTTTTTTGCAAAAATAGGCCCATTTTGAAATTACTGATTTTTGGGCAAAAAGTAAGGCTATAGCCTTTGCTTTTTTGCAAAAATAGGCCCATTTTGAAATTACTGATTTTTGGGCAAAAAGTAAGGCTATAGCCTTTGCTTTTTTGCAAAAATAGGCCCATTTTGAAATTACTGATTTTTGGGCAAAAAGTAAGGCTATAGCCTTTGCTTTTTTGCAAAAATAGGCCCATTTTGAAATTACTGATTTTTGGGCAAAAAGTAAGGCTATAGCCTTTGCTTTTTTGCAAAAATAGGCCCATTTTGAAATTACTGATTTTTGGGCAAAAAGTAAGGCTATAGCCTTTGCTTTTTTGCAAAAATAGGCCCATTTTGAAATTACTGATTTTTGGGCAAAAAGTAAGGCTATAGCCTTTGCTTTTTTGCAAAAATAGGCCCATTTTGAAATTACTGATTTTTGGGCAAAAAGTAAGGCTATAGCCTTTGCTTTTTTGCAAAAATAGGCCCATTTCGGAAATACCGATTTTTGGGCAAAAAGTAAGGCTATAGCCTTTGCTTTTTGGCAAAAATAGGCCCATTTTGAAAAGACCGATTTTTGGGCAAAAAGTAAGGCTATAGCCTTTGCTTTTTTGCAAAAATAGGCCCATTTTGAAAAGACCGATTTTTGGGCAAAACGTAAGGCTATAGCCTTTGCTTTTTTGCAAAAATAGGCCCAATTTGAAAAGACCAATTTTTGGGCAAAAAGTAATGTGAAAAAATCGGCCAATTTTAACGAAAAAGCAAATCCTATAGCCTTACTGTTTGTTCCAAGAGCGGTATTGAAACTCATTTAGAGCTTGATGGTTTTCAAGTTTTAAAGATGCAGAATTACAAACATCTGAAACAAACCAGAGAAATTTGACAGCAAAAATCGAATGATTAACAAACAACTGTACAATAGTATTGAAACAATCTTCTTCATATTTACACTTCTATCTTATTTTTAAAAATAATGAACCCTGTCTTGTTTCAATATTCAAGAACAAAGAATGCAGCTAGTGAAAATCTCCTAAGTTCCTGTTTGAAATTCATACTAAATAACTCCCTAAAATCAACTAAAAACGTAATATGTATCTGTTAATCTCGCAGTTTGTTCTTTCATTTCCATGTTTCATTTCCATGTTGAAATCTATTGACAGGGACCCCAGGAAATTGAAAAACGCCCCCCCCCCATGAAAAAGCCCTATAGTCTCCTTTGCGATTGCGAAACTGTGACGTAATGCCTTTAATCAGAAATCGAAAGCGACGCGCCTCGCTTTCGGCTTTCGATTTCTGATTAAAGGCATTACGTCATAGCTTCGCAATCGCAAAGGAGGCTACGGGGCTTTATCATTGGGGGGGGCGTTATTCAATTTCCTGGGGTCCCTGTGATCTATTTTCAAAGGCCTGGCCAATCTGGAAAACATCCTTCTATAAACAAACCTTTTGATATCTGAAAGAATGGGTGAATTTTGTAAAACAAAGGATACGGTTCTGTTTAGGACAAAGCGATTTGACAGCCTCAAGAATAGATTTCACACCAACGCAGCTGACCAGAATGTTTTCATTTCTCAACCTCGTCCCTTGGGCCTTTTGTCATATATGATGAAGGGCCCTGGGGACAAGATTGTTAATTTCTCTGTCAATTATGATTTTATAGAGTGCACTCAGGGTATCAAATCTATTCTTCAAAAAGGTAAATCGCGTTGTCTTTTCGGAAACCTGAATCTTTGTCGAACCAAATTTGCCCTTGCTGCCCTAGGTGGCTTGGTTACTACGTGATGAATGAACCCAACGAGGGCGCTTTCGTTGTCCAATTTCACGTTTTGCACGGTTAGAAATCTCTTGCTTACTTCAGCATATTTAACTCATTATTTTGCCCCAAATAAACGTTTAAAGGCAATCTGTCCCCTTCGATGAATGAAAATAGAATCGATAAAGATCTCTATTGTATATTCCAGAAGTTGGTGTTAATTCGCTTTATCCAAAGAAATCAGGGTCATAGAGACTCGATGATGCATGAATTTAGCTGCAGCGTAAATAAGGTAAATAAAGCAGTAACTAAGGTCAGAACAATAGGGGACAGATTGCTTTTAAGATTACAAGCTTTGTTACTGCCTCGAAAGCTGTTGAGTCTCGTCGCCCTCTGCAGGACCCTAACGTGGTCCAGCAGATTTTTCTTTTAAAATCTCTGACAACGGGGTATAACCGACTGAGGCTATTCAAGGGCCTTTTCTACCTGCATACTTAGCTGTGTGGTAACTGTGTTTTCATCATTTAGATGGTCCCTGAAAATGGCGCCAACAATGAGATACCACGCGCAAAGCATGCTGGGGGTAAGAGCCCCGTTAATGCAGATACCAAAGCATCATCCTTGAAAATTTAAAATCACTATAATCCATCTCTTAACTTTATGCTAACTTCTTAAAGACGAATAGGTCATCCAATGGGTGGCTACTTGCGAAATAGTTGATAAGTTGTCTGTCCAACGCTGCTTTATTTTGAACAACTCTACCAGGCAAGTCGAAAAAAGCTAAAATGTTTAGCGGGTTGTGGAATTAAAAGTACACGGCCGATATTCAAAACTGAAATGTTAATCTATCAGTCAATGTCTAACTTAGATGAGAAAATTTTATTTGGCAAAATCATTCATCTTTTAGACCCATAAATTAGGAAAATGCTGGTAAGGGTTTGTATGAGAACGAGCATTCCACGTTCGATTCTGGTCCATGATTTACTTGCCATTTAAATTGAAATTCTATTTCTGAAACGGACAATTGTATTCAATTTCAATTTCAATGGCAAGTAAATCATGGACCAGGATCGAATACGGAGCTCTCGTGCCCATACAAACCCCTCACCAGCATTTGCCTAATTTCTGGGCCTAAAAGATGAGTGATTCTAACATACAAAATTTGCTCATCTAAGTTAGCCTTTGACTGATAGATTAACAATTCAACTTTGAATATCGGCCACATACTTTTGATTCCAGAGCCTGCAAAACGTAAAAACTTCTTTCACCTCTAAGTTAGCCTTCGATTGATAGATTAACATTTCAGTTTTGAATATCGGCCGCATACTGTTGAATCCACAGCCGGCCAAAGGTGTTAAGTCCTTTTCGATTCGCCTGGTATATATTGGCAATATTTAAGCTGCGGATCCTATTCACGTAAGACCTAATTGTCCAGCTTGACTGGCCTGGAAGTTAATCTGACTTGAAGTCAGGAAAACGAGTCCGTGTCAGATGGACAACTGACAAAAAATTTCGCAAACAGCCTTTAAACCATGATCTGAACGAAACAGAGGAAACAAGGGCATACCAAAGATTCTCGTTGGTTCAAGGCCAACAGGTTTTTGTTGAGCCTAATTTCCATCATTGTTGGGGAGACGAGATACGGTTTGTTCGAGGAAACTTATGTGTCCCCCCTTGCAGTAGGTTAATGCTCATGCGCCCGGCAGAGTTCCACCCCAAAACGCTACTGCGCATGAGCTTTAACCCACTGCACGGGAGGACACATACGTTTCCTCGGACAAGCAGTATCTCGTCTCCCCAACAAATCAGACGCGTATTTCTCCTGCAAAACCAATTTTTTGCAAGAAGGATTCCTTTGAAAACTCGAGTCAGTGACAAAAAATACAGCAAATTGTCAGACTCAGGTCTGGTATTTCGCGGCCCCGCTGAATCTGCATAGGTTTTTCAAGCATAATCTGAGGATTTCGTGTACAACCTGAGCTATCGAGGCTATTGGCTACTTTGGCTACTGCACTTTAAATTTCAGACGCAACATGGTGCTTTGCTGTGAGCAATGTCGCAATAAAACTTCAAGCCAGTACATTGAGCACCACAGAAAAATTTCTGAGCCATGCAGCATATAATTTTCTGGGCTTTTCTCTGTAAATTTTCAAAAGCCAGCGACGATTTAATGTGACCACTGTTCTGAGCAACAGGAACTACTTTCTGATATGCCCTTGTCACTAAACCAGTACAAGAAAACTCTATTTCAACAGCTGATATTTACTATAACCTCTCGATATCGAGTATTAAAAAATACAAAATTTGCGTGTGTATAAGTTACTGTTGTTAAAATGTTCGCTGTATGTCTGAATGCGCTTGTGGCTGGTTATCTGCCTGTCAGCTGATATTCACAACTAGGCTCATTACTTGGCCCCTTGTCTCCATTCTCCATGAGAAAACCTTGCTCAACGAGAACTCAAAATGAAACGGCGAAAGAATTACCCTGCATAGGCCCATTCATAGCCATCACCTCGCAAAAACGAAATCTCGAAATTTTAGCATACAGTGAAAGCTCTAATAAGACCATGTGGGGCTTTATCAATTTCGGAGACTTCAAACGGGGGGGGGGGGCTTAAAAAAAGGGTGCTTATTCACCAGTCAAATAAAACGATCTAAATCATAGCTTTTCATTTCTTTCACCCGAAATGTTGCGGAATCGTTATATAATATTACGAGTGAAATACACGAGTTCAACACAGGTTTCTAGCTCAACCCTAAATAAATGGAAAGTCATTGGTTACCTCTGGCATTTGATATAAATGAGGGCTTGATAGAGAGAGCTATTATTAACATTTTGGCTGAGAATAGAGGGGCTTAATAGAGCTTTTACGGTACGTAAGTGGTGTAAAGTTCACACTATCAATTAAAGCTGGAATCAGAACGGAATTCGTTGAATCTCGCGAGCTGATTGCCATCACAAGTTCTTGTGGCGAGGGCCTAAATGATCAAGTTCTTCAGGGTAATATCATGAGTCCCTGTTGACAGAAGCGATGTAATTCAATTCAAAGAGCATTGGGGACTTCTCAGGAATAAGTCGCTCTTTTAAAGTGAGCTTTGCTGCACGGTATATTACCGAAATCTTGGCGGATACAATTATTAGGGCGCTTTACTAATATCTAAGCCTATAGCACCTCGAGATAACACTTAATAGTGACAGATCTACTGCAATTCTTTTCATTCAGGTATACGTATGATGAAAAAGAGCCGCTGTTGAACACGCCTCCCATTCTTTTGCTCACCATAATATGAGATAAATCGCTGATTAGCCGCTGAGGAATATTTAAATATCAGTTAAGAAATAAATGAAATTTCCTAACAACTGAGAATGCATTTACAAAGCTACTTCGTGGAATCCTGCAAGGCTTTTTCTGTTGAAATCTCGATCACTAGGACTCAGACGAATATCCAACCACTTTAATGGGGCACTTAGACGAGGGTGTCAAAAACAATAATTTGACGCGTTTTTTCCATCAAGTTTTTTTTTAAGTATAAATGACTTACTATTTTTTGAATTTATGGCGATCTTCTCATTTAAATTCGGGGTGGCGCTGGGTAGGGAAGGGATGAAAATCTTCCATCTGGGTGCTCTATGGTTAACGAACACTGTCGAAACGTCCATCGTCCTATTTCGCGTGGTAGATGAGCCTCAAAACTATCAACGAACGAGTGACTAATAGCAACACAGCTTTAACAGGCGTATACCAACCAACTTTTTCGACCTGGATAGGGGCAGGATGACATGTACGGAATAAATTCCAAACAGCTAAGTTTGATGTCGTAACGGCGATGCTAAGTTGTCGCAACAGTGATGTTACGTTGTCGTGACAGCATTGAACGTTGTCGTAACTGTCTGTAACGGTGGTGGTTGCATTAGATCTGTCGTAACTGTCTCTTCTGTTTCGGAAACAGGCGCATTGTCCGTTACGTCTTCATCGTCTTGATCATCTTCAAGTTTTGTTTCGTCATCCTCTATTTTGTCTTCTGAGGGTTCGATGTTTTCAGCATGTTCGCCCTCCTCCGCAGCTTCTGCTCCGTCCGCACCGGCCAAGAATCGTATGCATTTCTTCTTCCTCCTGCAAGAAACAAATTGATTGATTAGCTTTGGTTAGTTGGTTGATACATTGATTGAGTGATTGATTGATTGACGAAATGATTGATTGATTAATTGATTGATTGATTGATTGACACCACTTCTTTCTGGTATACTGAATACTGAAACAATTGCTGTTGGGTTGATGCAATAAACAGAGTTGAGAGAATAAAACAGTTTACCGTAAGAGCTCTATTAAGCCCCTGGGGAGCTTACTTAATCTCGGACACCTCAGATGGGGGGGGGGGCTTATTAGAGGGGGAGGCTTATACAA
>REGL01000248.1:111906-122931 GCA_004194395.1 Aurelia aurita complex sp. Pacific
GAGCCAAGTAGAGGAAATCTATAAATAGGACAAAGAAAATGCAAACAAACGCTATTGTTCCACTAGCTAAACAATGCACACACATGTGTTCAAACCATTAAATACAAAAGGCTAATTTTAGACTTATATATACAGCTTTTGAGTTACCCATTTGTCTCCGTCAACAAACTTTTAACTGAGCAAGCAATTCTTATTAATGGTGAGTGATGAAAAATTAATGCAAGCAGCCAGACGATTCAAAATGTTTTATTCCCATTTATTTAATCAGCCATTCGTCATATCCAATTGGCAGACAAGCCAAAAAAGCTTAACTCGTCGCGTCAAAAGCTTTAGCATGATTCTTTAATCCATTTCTTTAAAGACAGGAGGATTTTGCTGTGGACTGAAGAAGCTACTTGTCTAGAAAATGTCAGCAAAGCGACTGTTTTAAGATTTTTAGATAATCTTCCACTGTTTATCAATCCGAAATCCAATCTTAGATTTGTAACGAGATACACGATCTGTTTCTACGTCGTGTAAAAAAGTCAAACGCGCTCGTTGGAAATTTGATTATTTGCTTATTTTGCAAAGCTATTGTGTTTTCATTCCTAGAAATTCCATGCACTACTCTCTCCAACCTATAATCTTCGCTTGCTTCAACCTTTTTTGGCGAATAGTTGAAGTTAGTTGCCTTGAATAGCTAACTCAAGAGCTGCATACGCATGTCTAAAATTAGCCAATTGTATTTGATGATTTCGACACGTGCGTGCATATCTTTTCACTAAGGGGGCAATTACGTGCGAAGGCGTTTCTTTGTCCTATTTATAGATTGCCTCTACTTAGCTTCGGATGACGTGCCAGCAAGGGTGGTCTGCTAGACTGATATACAGAAAAAACCAGCGCATAAGAACCTAAGTAGTGGATAAAGAACCCACAGGCTGAAATTTTCGAAGCTTCGATTGTTTTATAAGATCCAATCCATTGTATTCATTCTTTAAGAACCCAGGCTGACTTGCAAAATTGTAGATTCTTATACGCGAGTTTTTACTGCAAGGAGATGCCGAGGGCAATTCGAGCAGACAGGATACCTGTTTGAGCCAGAACAATTCTTATTTTTAAAAATTCATGGCACCAAGAGTACTTGATGGATTGGGGTGAATTGAATCCTGCCTTATAGCTCAGAAATTGACGTATTCTTGTAATTTTCCTCGCGATTTTATGAGCATTGGAAATATAGGTAAATTCGACTTCGCAAATATTTCATGGCTGAGACCTACAAAAGGCCTAAAACATTTAATCAAATCGTAGGGTAGGGAATCTCCTCAGACACAACAATACGACGATCCGCATGGGCATTTCACCTCTCTCATGAGTTATAAGAAATATATTTTCAAACAAAATCCGACTTTTTCAATCCTGAATATATGTAAGTACAATTTCAGCACGGAACAATTTAAGGTTAACTAAGTGTTAAATAAATCTTCATGGCATTTCAAACAGAAACCATTTTAGCCGCATAGCCTTCACAATCATGCAACGGAACAAAGGTGGCGGATAAAAGTTGAGTAATAGTTCTAAATTTGATAAAATTTAATCTTACCTGCCAGTTAATTGTGTCAAATTGCTTTTGTGTCGTCTCTTTATCAGTTCCAGTGCCATTTGTGTTCGTTACGCCCACCATGGTGTTGTGTTGCGTTGTTGCAGTTGTACTACGAGAAAAACACAGTCTGTGTGTTTCTCACACAACTGCAACAATACAACACCATGGTGGGCCTAAACGAATATAAATTGCAGTTGAACTGATAAAGAAACGACACAAGAGTAATCTGACACATTTAACTGGCAGGCAAGATTAAATCTTATCAAATTTATAACTATTACTCAACTATTCTCCGCCACATGTGAACAGAATAACCAAAATCTGTCTCAAATTAGATGTGATGTGAAATTTGCTATCACAAAATTACTGATGCAAATTCTTCATCAGTTGTCTTCGCGGGCATTTTCACGTGGCAATTTAAGAAATAAGTTGATGCATAAAAAATACATACCTGCAAGGTTTACACCACTGATCTTGTCTTTCTAATCCATATCTTGCTCGACATTTCTTTGGATTTAATTCTGTAGAAAGTAATGAAGGAACTAAATTGTCATTCGCCACCAAAAGAATAAAAGTTACATGGAATGAGTTAAAAAGTTATTTCAAGACGAACACTAAAATTAATAAATACGATAAAAAATACGATAAAATACAATAAAAACATAATGATACATATTCAATGGCAGGGATAGCATCACAAAGTTCAAGAGAAACCCCTGTTTCCATAATGGTCCCTCTTAGAGGTGGAAATCACTGAGATGTTTAGCAACGAACGCTTTGCTGGTTCTCGAGAAAAGAACCTTTTATTCCTGCTTGAAACTATATCTGTTCGGTGTACAAAACACCCTACTGTTTGAAGAAATGTAACTTTGTGAATACCCTTCAGATTAACTTAATGAATACTTTCCTGAATACCTACAAGATAACAATTTTGATTCAAATTTAACTCCGTCGCTTAGGGAAACATCATTTCGAAACAGGGCTTAAAAATCTTGGTGACAAATCTCAAACTTTTTGTGATACAACACATACATCTTTTAGAGCATGTTTCACCTTCTCCAAGACTTCAAGTCTCAGAGAACGAAATGCCACGTACTGACAAATTGGAAAATATGCCGTGGAGAAAAAACCCAGGAGGAACGCTCAGCACAAACGCATACGGGGGGGGGGTCAGTCCGAGAAATTGTTAAGGTACCCAAAAGTATCACTTCAGCGTGATTGCAACCTTAATATCTTTTACTTGGACACCTGTAAACGAACATAAAATATCCTGACGCAATTCAAATAGAAGTCAGAACTGCCTCTAACAAACCCAGAAATAGTAATTTGATAATATTTGATGCAAAAAATATCACAACATGGCTTCAGTTTATTTGGACCCAAAAATATCACTTTCGGCAATATTCTAAAACAGAAATATTGGACTTACCTCTCCGTATGTACATGTGCTGAGTGCCCCCCTCCCCCAAGGGAAAAAGTCGATTTCTGATAAGACTTCTGCAAAAACATACCTTGGTTTTTATCCTTTCGTCTTTTCTTCTTTTTACCTAAAACTGCGTAATTATCCCTCGCACTCCAACCAGGATATAATTGCATATGTAATGCTCGTTCCTTTCGTGCCATTTCGTAATATTTCGCTTGTTCTGATCTATCTAACGCGTGCCACTAGAATAAAAATAGAGATAACATCAGCATAAAAATATTCTTAAAACACCTGATGAGTAAACAGATTATATGATTATATCCATTGATTAAAAAACATTTGCTACAACTACTGCAATGTAGTTGAATAATTCACAAATTAACCAACTTGTTCAAGGGCAACCCTCCTTAAAAGAATTAAATGAAATGAAATGAAACGAAATGAAATGAAAGAAAAAGCTAAAGACTCTCTCTCTGGACACAAAGTCCTTGAACTTCCTCATTTTCTATCAGGATGTATAATCATGAGGGGGTTAAAAGCCGACAAGCATACATTGCTCAGAGGGAATTTAATATTCCTAATTGACTTCTAGGGAATTTTTCAAAGGTTTAAAGCAAATTGAGAAAATGGTATCCTACATTTTTCTTGGAGAGACTCTTTAACCTTTCATATGCTTGCAAGAGAAATTACTTTTCCAGCTATGGGATCACCAATGGCGGCGCTGGACATATTACGTTGAGTCCTAGTAATAGGGTGGGTGGGTGGTAGCGATTACTAGGACTCAAAGTAATAAATCTACGGCGGCGCTAACCGCAAAGAACTAGAGGGCACAAACAACGATGAGAGACTGGGGGTGTAGCCCTGAGGAAAAAATTTAAAAACAGTCCGTTTCGTACTCAGAAAACATCCTTTTCACATTCGGGAAACGCCCTTATTTGTCTACCAAACTTTAAAGATAACTACCTAACCCATCCTTAGACCTTTTTCCACAGAATTAGACGAATTGGAAGACTGACCTTGGAGAAAGTGGGGGAGGGGAACTTGTCCACCTGCGGATGATATGCTTCCAAATATATCTCCCTCGTTTCAGAACCTTCTGACGGCAAGCGACCTTATGACTGTAAAACGTTCCTTACTTTCAAACAGCCCGGGCACCCAAATTGGCAAACTAGATTTCTTGTTACTCTTTCAAAAGTGTTTGCATTTCGGAAGTATTTTTTAACTTGATTAAAATGTTTTGATAAAGTCTCCACTCTTAATACTGTAGCCTGTATGTTGCATAATCAGGCGACTGGCAAAGCTTACTAAAAAGCAAAACGCAGAAAACAATAAAGGATGCCGAAACACTCATAAACTAACTGTGTAATGAAGTAATTCTTACCCTTTTTCCTAGAATTTGATTGATCGCAGCACTTTCTTTCAGTGTACATTCAGCAGCAATTTTCGGTCGCATTTCCTTCATGTATAACATAAAAGCGTTCAAAGGTTTCTTAACATGTGCCAGAGAACGTTTGTCTTTTCCACCTTTATGGTCTCCTGGAACTTGAGGATGAAATCCTGGCCTGTGAAGAAACATACACAAGAAATTTGATTTACGAAGAAAATATTCAATTGTGGAATTAAAGTTAGACAAATCATTTTGTTGTTGAAAGAATTGCATACTGTGTAGATTAAATTTGTTGACATAAATTTGGGGTAACTGTTTTTGCGTTGCCTTTTCCCAAGTTCACTCAGAAAAAAACAGGGCGTCCCAAAAAATTGTGCCCCGTTGTTGATGTGGCTGCTGTGGAGGAGCTGTAGGTTCAATTGTCTTTGTTGTTACACAGTTGCATACGTCAGACTTCAATCTCGAGTTTGAGACCTTCTTTGAGTTAATCTGGCAAGTGGTTGCTGATTTGAGAAGAGGAAAGGCCAATACCTTCAGAGGAAACGTTGCTTCAAAAACAGCCCTTCTTTGTGCTCCAGCAATGTAAACTAATCAAGCAAATTTTGAAAAAAGGTTCTAGTGTTGTATTCAGATTTTTTCTACGTTTCTAAAAGGGTTAGGATAAGGGTTAGTATTTTCTTACAGATAAACAACCCTATTGCCACTTTCACAAATGCAGAGTTGCAAAAAGTCCTTGACCTTCCTCCAAACCTGGATTTCAAGGTCTCAATTTCACTCAATAATGCACAAGGACCATTACGTGGCTGGAAAAATATGGCACAAAATTTAGAAAAAGAAATTCAAGAAATGGTTCGCACTCCCAGACAAATATTAACCTAAAATTTTGGGTAAAAATGCTTTAGTTTGGCTCAGAATGTCTCTCTCGATCCAATACTTGATAGTGCCAAAACTTAGACTCAAGCCCAGATTTAGTCTTTTTCACAGACCTCCCTCAATTTTTTGCTTAAGCCAGGATTGTGGGCTTGTAGGGTTTTTGCATCTCTGCACAAATGTACCGCCCAAAAAGAGTATAAGCGTTTGAACAAGTCCTGTGAAGGAGCCTTGAATTAAAAATTTTTTGTTTTCAGTCTATGGTATGGATGAAATTCAAATTTAGATTTTGCGACCTCGCATGTCCAAATCAGGTTTGTATTCGCAGAGTAATTCACTTAAACAGGCGAAATTATCTGAGGTAGCTGAAGGTAGAAGGTTATTGAATTATGCAATTACCATTGATGTGTAATTTATAAAAAACATTTCGGGCAGCTCAACAATGCATTAGCTTTTTTTAGGTTTTATGAGCTATGAATGTGAAATTTACCCTTCACTAATTCAAAAGCCTTAATCTTTCAGTTCTATGACTGAACAATCACAACCGAAGTCTTGGGGAGAAAAATCCTTTCGTGGTATAAGACATTGCTTGACCTAGAAAGTGCGCTGTGAACTGTTGAAGTGTAACTGCAGCTTTCTTAGCTTTTTCTCTAATTGATATAACAGTTTCACTGATCAGGAAACTTTAAAGGGGCCCCGTCGTCAAAATGTAAACAAAACGATGATTTTTGCAGCTTTTGAAAGGTGATATCACACAGGATTTTCGATTTTTTTTCAAAATGAAAGTTGCTGTTTGGGCATTAATCATTGTACTTCATTAAGGAACAAACCAAACATTCATATCTTCTACGATTGCTCGGATATAAGTGGATTTTCAACGGTCACTTTTTGGTATCTTGGGTGAAGCCACCAAACAAACTGCAGAAAACAATAGATGAACAATGGATAATTGGTGACACGTGCGAGTTTAGGGATTTGTTTACTGTTTGACGACGGAGCCCGCCCCTTTAAGAACAGAAATTTTAATGGTTGATTCGACTCAAAACTACCTCCAAATTACGCATAGATCGTAGCAGCATAATTCAACAACCATCTGTCTTAGACTGCTTCATGAATGTTGCCTGTTTAAGTGAATTACTCTGCAAAAACAAACCCAATTGAGACATGCAAGGTCGCAAAATGTAAGTTAAGATCTTATCTATACAATAAAATCACAATAGAATATTTTGGAATTAAGGCTCCTCCGTAAAAACTGCTCAAACGCTAGTACTTTTTTGGACCACCCAGTTGAAAAAAATACTGGAAATTTTAAACGTTGCAGAAAAATTATTCACAGAAACATACCCGACTTGCGTGACGTACGAAATAACTCCAGCGTTCTGTGGTCCCATGGGATGATGACCGGAGTGTCGATAGTCTAGGTAAGGTATTGGTCGAGCTTCTCCTGTTTTTCCAGGTTGGTAATACGGAGCATAACCATGCGGAGGAGGTCCAAATTGCACTTGTGAATGTTGCCTGAGGAGAGAATTAAGTTTTAAATTTTGACGAGAAAAAACATAAACAGACATTTTAGCTATTCTACAAAATAGCCTGGATCGAGTGATATTTTTCATACATTTGAATACAAAAGGTTCGAACGAGTGGCGTAAGAGCTTCTATCACTTTATCACTACTGTGCATATTCGAAAATTCTACAAAATGTATCAAAATATCGTTCGATTCACATTCTTTTTAGAATATACAGCGAGCAATATTCCGGCCATTCAGCCAAGGAAAAGCCCTGATATTTCTTACAACACATGATAACACCTTGAAATGCAACTGTACATTTTTCAGCATTAAAATCGGGCAATATTTAGTAAAGGCCTTTGCGAGCCTTAAAATCAAGCAATATCCAAAATATTCACCCAAATATTCTTGCAGTTCCAGCTAACATTTTGATATAAAATTCATATTTTTTCTGGCCTTAAATTCAAACAATCTTTTGGTCATTAATCTTCGAGAGGCCCTGAATTTTAACAAGCCTTTAATTCAAGCAATATTCAAGATATTCACTCAAATATTCTTGCAGTTGAAGCTAAAACCATGAAATGAAAGTGTACATTTTCAGGCCTTAAAATCGAGCAATATTTCAGTCATTAAAACCAAGGACAGACCCTGAACTTTTACAAGCCTTTATCTCAAGCAATATTCAAGATATTCACACAAATATTCTTGCAGTTCCAGCTAACATTTTGATATAAAATTCATATTTTTTCTGGCCTTAAATTCAAACAATCTTTCGGTCATTAATCTTCGAGAGGCCCTGAATTTTAACAAGCCTTTAATTCAAGCAATATTCAAGATATTTACTCAAATGTTCTTGCAGTTGAAGCTAAAACCATGAAATGAAAGTGTACATTTTTCAGGCCTTAAAATCGAGCAATATTTCAGTCATTAAATCTAAAGAGAGACCCTGAACTTTTACAAGCCTTCATCTCAAGCAATATTCAAGATATTCACTCAAATATTCTTGCAATTGAAGCTAAAACCTTGAAATGAAAGTGTACATATTTCAGGCCTTAAAATCGAGCAATATTTCAGTTATTAAAACCAAGGACGGACCCTGAAATTTTGCGAGTCTTTAACTCGAGCAATATTCAAGATATTCACTCAAATATTCTTGCAGTTGAAGCTAAAACCTTGAAATGAAAGTGTACATTTTTCAGGCCTTAAAATCGAACAATATTTCAGTCATTAAATCCAAGGACAGACCCTGAACTTTTACAAGCCTTTATCTCAAGCAATATTCAAGATATTCACTCAAATATTCTTGCAATTGAAGCTAAAACCTTGAAATGAAAGTGTACATATTTCAGGCCTTAAAATCGAGCAATATTTCAGTTATTAAAACCAAGGACGGACCCTGAAATTTTGCGAGTCTTTAACTCGAGCAATATTCAAGATATTCACTCAAACACTCTTGCAGTGCAATCTAAGGTTCGATACAAAACAGTTAACGATTCTAGCCACAAATTCTAGCAATATTCAGGTCATTAACTTAAGGGAGGCCGGCTTTTTGAATTAGCCGTTAAGTATATCGGCAACAGTTCACCGACAAAAACACAAGCTCGCGGCAATATTTGATTTTCTGTGACATTTTGATAAGTCGTTCATTAAGGGAATTTTGCGAGAGCTTCTGATAAAGTCAAGATACGCTTAATTCTCAAATCTACGCTCAGCCTCGCGTTTGATCTTCTAGATAAGCTTCCTTTTGGCCTTTTTGTATACATGTACCGATAGTAAAACTAAAAGCATATATATCACATTGTCACAGTTTCGAAGGTCTAAAACAAACTTCAAAGAAATATCGAGACCGGGGGTTGGCTAGGGTCAAAGCAGAAACCGAAAAAAATCAAGAAAAAAATCTGTTTACAAATAGAAAGAAATATCCTGGCAAAACCAAAGAGAGAACACTTTGAAGAGAATTAACCAACGCGGAGGAAGCTTGTATTTTTTGCCTAAATTGATTGAACATTCTTCTTCGTAATTTTTTCGAACACATCTTGCGTGTCCATAAAAGACAGTTTAACAACCGTAAAAATCAGTTTTGCTTCATGAAACAAATGCACTTGTGAAGTCTCGAAATTTAATCGCAGATATTGAAATTTCTGGAGGACTCTCGGCACTGGGAAATTTGCGTGATAAACAAAAAGTTAGCAGATTATGAAGCAATTCAATTCAATAGAGATAACTACGACGAATGCTATACATCTTCTACTAGACTTGACTAAAAAATCAAATTCAGGCTGTAACTCTGATGACAAATATAAAGAAAGTCTGTTAGTGGTGACTTACAGCCACTGTCGTAGTTATTACTATTGATTTGAATGATAAACACTCGGTTTGAGCAGAAAAAAATTCAATTCAATACGTAGTAAGTAGGAATTAGACTTGCTACAAAAGTCTCTCTTTCGGTCCTCGTCAAAGAGAAAAAGGAAAGAACGAGGGGAGAAGTAAAAAGAAAAGAGAGAGGAGAGAGATCTCTTTCCTTTGAGGGAGACTTGTAGCAAGTCCAGAAAGGAATGAAATAAACTTACCACGGTCTGTCATAGTATCCCCGTTCATTTCTTGAATACACAGGCACATGTATTTGCGAAGCAGTTGCGTAGCTGACAGGGTGATGCGTAGGAGGATGTGAAACTGCACTGCATCCAGGTGGGTAGCCAGTGTGTTCATAGTATCTCTGTGGAAATGCAAGCAATTGAGCGATTGGAGTTTGACTGCTATCGGGTAACTTGGACTGCAACAGAAAGTACAGTAAACTAATTGGACGCAGAGAGTTCTCTGAGCACGCAGAGAGGTCTACCCAAGGGCGGGCATGTCACACTGGAAATGATGGCCCTACCTTTGTCCGAAAACCCGTAGTTCATGAAAAAATTTTGCACAACCTTTGTCCCAAAAACTGGTCGTTTTTTATTGCAAAGTTAAGCTGTTATTTGTCTTCACTTTGGAGAAAAATTTTAACATTATGTATCACTGACGATGTTTGTCCCAAAAACCGGTAGTTTCGACCAACTACTATTTTCGAAAGCAAGTGGTAATTATAAATCTGAAAGTACAAAGTATCCTAGCACCGGTTGCCAGACAATGGTAGGACCGCTTTGGTGAAAAATTTGAGATTCTAGCCTCTTTTTTGGAAATTTGGCGGACAAAGATAGAACCGCTCATGTGAAAATTTGAAATACTGGTCTTTTCTGCTTAAATTTAGCGGACAAAGGGAGAACCAGCTTACAGGTAAACTGCAGGATTTTGATAAGATAGGAGGTTAGAAAACTTGCTTTTTTGTGACAAACTGTTGGAACAGGAAGATTGATATTTAAATTTCACCTTTGTCCCAAAAACTGGTTGTTTTGGGCTGGAAAATCATACTGTGACAGCAGAACCGGTTATTTTTTCCAATTCCTCTGGACAAACATGGGGTCAAATATTTTACAGTACTTGCCCGCCCCTGGTCTACCTAAGCATCCAGAGAGGCGTGCCCTAGCACGCACAGGTCCAAACCCAAATGTGTTTTTTCTTTTTAGTGCTGAAAGTTTCTTGATCTGCACAGTAAATTAATTGGTAAAACTATAATGTATTCCAGTACGCAGAGACGTCTACTCAAACATCCGGAAAGGCATGCCCTAGCACGTACAGGTCCAAACCAAATATTTTTTCTTCTTAATGCTACTGCGAAATCGTGCCTTATATATTACTTCTAATCTGTAACACTTGTGTCCCTTTTGGCTATCGAACAATTTCGTTCTGGAGCAATGTAAAAGCATGTGCTACCCATTTTCTGATAGTCAGCTTTGCTTTTTGATACAGGGGGCGCCAGAGGGTGGATTTTCCACGGTTGGTGCCGCCCCTGCCTGCTAATAAACATCCAATAAAAATGGCTCGTATAATCTTTGTCCTCTCCAGTTTGAAAAATCCAATGAGTTATCCTCCCCGAGGCCAGGCGCTACCATTTTCAAAAATGTTTGTTGTGTGAAAGGCCCGGGGGGGGGGCACTCCCATACTTGACCTGACGGGATGTGCCGCTCAACAGGGTGTCTTTTTACGGTAAAAATTATGCGACAGGGTGTCCTTTTCTAACGAATATTATGCGACAGGGTATTATAATAGGTAAAACATTTATGCGACAGGGTATCACAAGCAAAAATTGCGTTCTACAATATATTTGAGATGAAAAATTTTTATGTGACAGGGTATCACAAGCGAAAATTGCGTTGTACACTATAT
>REGL01000248.1:145378-156993 GCA_004194395.1 Aurelia aurita complex sp. Pacific
GTTTCTGCGGAACCAGAAGTTGCTAGATCTTATTTTCAGAAAAGGGTGTGAGACAAAGCATGGGCCCCTTCTCGACGAATTTTCCAGGGCCCTTCATTTTTGCCACGCCGCCCCTGTACCAGACTCTCTAACATAAAAACAGCCCAGGGTAGTCAAAGATTTGCAACCTACCGTAAAAGCTCTATTAAGCCCCGGGGGGGCTTATTTAATTTTCGAGGCTCTAGAGGGGGCGCTTAATAGAGAGGGGGGCTTAATAGAGAGGGGGGCCTAATAGAGCTATTACGGTATATGCTCCTCTGCACTACAAAAATAATCTTTGATTCATTAAAATTGGTGCATAATTCATGACCATGCATTTCGGCAAATTTTTGACTCTGCGTGTTCTTTGACTCACATGGTAGGACTAAAGTGAATCAGTTGCTAAAAGAATTCCGTTCAACTTAATCATATTCAGGATACAACAATTTACACGTGTTAAAGTTCAATACAGCAAGAAAATACTGAATACCAACAAAGGAATCTTTTATTTCTTGTTTGGAAATAGATACAAGTAATGAAGCTGGTGTTGCCAAATTGCATTTTAGTTTAATTTTATTTGGTAAGGTGGCGGGCGATAAGGGATCTACATTGTCCATATTGTCTATATTGTCTGCGAAGTCTATGGAACAAATGCACATGTGCTAGGCAGAGCAGACATTCAACGATCACAGAACAATTTTGTTGGTAAAATACTAGACTGATTGAGATTGCTGACGTGATTCCTTGTATTCGTCCAACGTTTTTAATCCGATGTTTTATTTTAGCTCACGAAGCTATAAACATCATCCAATTCAATGCGAAAAACTGAGACTTATATGTAATCAAGCTAGTAAAATAACGGGTGTCCCAAAAGAGTATACATATTTGATTGGGCCTAGGGATGAACATTTAGCTTCAATCAATGGCTAGACTAATCATGTTCAAAATTTTCCTCGATAGTACATATAGATACCTTGTTGGTTGATATTTTTGCTTTGGCTGTGGAAATATTAATCTTGAAAGTTAAAATTTGCTTCCACCTGCAAACCAGAGCTTTGGTTATTTGTCCTAGGCAAATTTCTGAAGCACATCCGAAATTTTGAACTAAATTGAAGAAAACCGAGAAAAAGCTAAATGGCCTATTTCTAGCAAACAGAAAATAATATGATTTAAGTTTTGTTCAAATTTTATCAAGGCTATTGTTGATTTGTTCACTGTGCTTCAAGAATTTGCTCAGGCCAAAACGCCAAAGCTCTACTTTGGAGATGAGACGGCAAGTAACTAAGTAAGTATCTATTTGCCACTAAATAAAAGTAAAATTTACAATGTCTTGAAACTAAAAGTAGATACATTGCAATTTATTGAAAATCAGTAAAAACCGGTAAAAACACCCCTAATTGTGACGGCAGGGATAGCATTGAAAACGTCAAATCGACCCCATTCCCATAATGGTCCCCTCAGAGGTGGAACTTTCAATTTTAGTATTTCAACATCCAAAAAAACCATATCAACATTTTTGGCAATCTTAGAGTTAACACAAGTTTAGGGGGCTTATGAATGTATGTATGTATGTAAAAATTTTGCCATAGGAAATTAAAAATTGGTGTAACATAAATTTAGGAAAGAAACAAGTCTAATTACAGGTGTACAATATGATGTAAAAGTTACACATTTAACTAAGAAAAGCACCCCCAGTTAAAATGGCAGGGATAGCATTAAAAGGTCAGTGCGACCTTGTTTCCATAATGGTCGCTCCAGAGGTGTCATTGAAAGGAACATTTTCACAGAAGAAAAGAAAAACGATATTATGTCTTTGATATTTTGTCTTTGATATTTTGAAGAAAAGAAAAACGATATTCGAGAGTAATGCTGCATGCGATCTGCCCCCTTATTATCAAAGGAACTTTCCCCTCATTACCGAACATGATTTGATCAGTTTAAAAGCCCCCTTCCAGAGGAAATCTTACCGTATTGGAATGTCCAAAGGAAAGGGAAAGTGGACAATTGGATATTGGGAGAATATTTATGGAAATAGCTTTCCTTAAAGGGAAACCGTGTTTCTGATCTTCGATCTTCATCGGAAACAGATCAAATTTGAAGGATGTTGTTGAATGAAAATTGCAAAGACGAACTTCAATTTTCTCTTTAATATGTCACAATTTTCCTCCACTTAAATAAAGTCCTCAGGCCCCCCTTCGGGCTTCGTGATTTCGGATTATAGGATGACAACCCCAGAACTTCAATATTTTAGCCCCACTATGCATCGTGCACATTGCGAATAGCTAAACGTGAGTTCGACGTACACTCATTTTTCATAAGAAACTTCGATCCAGGGTTGGTAGCTGGTTTATTAAATTTTAGGCTATTTTTGCAACAAAAAGTTCCTTGTCAGTTTCTTGAATTTCAATTTTTTGAACGTAGAACTATTTATTGGTTGTTAAAAGGTCTTCCAAAGTACCTAGTAAGATATCAAAATAACTATTAACAGAAATGAAACTCAAAGCAGTATGAATACATTCGTCCATACTGTACNCTGTGGAACTCAGAAATGCTCCATCAAAAATATCATTCAAAACAAAACTAAAAATTTACTTGCTAAACAAGGTCAACCGATGAATCTATTTGAAACCTGAACAATTGCTATCAATTTTTAAATAGGAAATGCACAACTTCTATTTTCACCTGATAGTATCTTAGGATAGGGGGGGCTCTCTCCTCGATTAGTTTACCTATTGAGAGAGCTCCTCCTCTAAGTAATTCCCTGCATACAATTTATTTATTTAGCCCCTCTTTGTATTTGTATATTGTATTAATTTTCTGTATCATTGTCTTTATTTTCTGTAACAATTATCTTCGTAGTTTAGTTATTCGTATGTATAGTTAGGTTATAAATTGTATGTAGTGGAATTTAAAATATAAAACTGAAAACTGAAAACTTATAAGAAAATAGCATATTCAAAACAAGACATAGCCTCGGTCATTTAAATAGGGGAAGTATTATTCAAAGCTTCCTAACGTTCAATAAACCAGACATTGCAACCAAACAGTCCTAACGTTTGAATGATAGTACACTTTTCACTGTAAAGCAATTAAATTGTGGCACGACAGCCTCCGCAGGGGAAATTCGTGGAAACAATTACATATTACAAGGTCAAAGGTTCAACGTTCTGAAATCTCTTTCGGAAACGATTAATCCGCGGGTTGCTTGCTTGAAGAGTAAACGGTCGGGCATTTATACTTTCCGATTCCGGATTGGCTAACAGCCTTGTATAGGAGAACAGAAAAGCCCGGAACGAAATATTCGTGAGCCAAAGAAATAATAATAAGATCCTCTATCGCACCAGAAAGAAAGGACAATAAAATGCGGATTAACCAAAAAACCACATCCCTATTTGCCGTGAGTGATTTATCACCTGACAGAAAATCTGATTATTCTAAATCGAATAGAAAAAGCGGTTTACGCGTTAAAATTTAAAAGACTTTCAGCTTTTCTACGTTTCAACATTTGTGACAAAATTGTCGTTCGAAAATGTGCAGGGGTATAATTGTAATACCGAGAGTACAGGATGGGTTGGAATGAATCGAACTTTGATTGATAGCAGAAATACTGAAATATTTTTGTGATTTTCTCACATTTGTAGAGCAAAGATAGGCTGCTAACGATAAGTCCCGGTAATCGCTATTCAAAACGAGACTACTACACCAAACCGAGACCGCTCATACTGAGACAAGTATTTTAGGCCCTTTTTCAGGAATTTTGCAAAAAAGGGATTTTCGTAAAAGCGAATTTACCTATATTTTCAGAACTCATAACGACATAAGAAAAATCACACAAATATTTTAGTCTTTCCGCCAGCGAGCAAAATTCGATTCATTCAAATCCATGAACTACTCCAGGTGTAATGATTTTTGAAACATCTAAACTTTTTGGGGGCACCCGGTAGAGAGGAGCACTGTGGTTTTGCCACAAGAAATGCCAAGCAAGATCAGCATTTTGAAGAGAAATGTTGATAAATCTGTCCACATTTTTCGTCAGTAAATTATGATACAATTATTACTATGATACAGAAACACTTAGATCTATATTCGTCAAAAAACGAACTCCCAATTTCCATACATGCTTTACAATTTAGTGCAATCCATGGTTATCTAAATGATTAATTAAGGTCCTGGACAAATGAAGAAAACATTGTTTGCCATGCATTTCCAATATCCTTGCCAAGCGAAAGGTTTGTCCGTTATTAGGCCCAAACGTTTTTTGCTTGTGATAAGCTTGAAATGTTTTCTGAACGTTTTCAAAGACATGACTCTGATTTACACGTATTCTTCGAGAGAAATTTTAACTCTCAGATCGCTAAAAAATTAAGAAACAACTGTACTTGGAAAGATTTAAGAAACTAGTTATTTTAGTTATGGTCAGCATATTTTAGCTATATTTGGTCAGCATATTTGAACACTATGTCACTTGCTTCCCGTATCATATCACTCGGAAAGTACTAAAATCATATCTAAACATTGGAAAAGCTTCAAGAAACTTTGTTTTAAAAAGTTCACAGGTAATGAGCATGAAGATTGTTATGGAACCCTTAAGAAACTTAAAAGAAATTCTGAAGAATCAAAATATGATAATTTCAAGAAACTTGCAACAATGGCTCAGATTCTTAGTTTCTCACGAAAAATACATGTATTCTGCTTTTCAAGTACTCGTTTTGCATGGCAAGCAAATCCGAAATGTTTGGCAAACGATGTGTCCTATTTTGGCCTAGGCTTAGGGACTTTTGTTTTAAATATCCTTTTACGATTTGATTAAAGCTGAGTTGTTGATTAAATTTACTGATTAATCAATTAATTAATTGATTGAGTGATTGCTTTATTTGATCGATTTTATTGATTCCCTTGATTAACTCGAGGATTGATCGAATAGATGAACAAGATTGATGAATTGTGTCTCTAAAGTAGGTCTCTAAATACCGTTATAGAACTTTCAAAGACCCATTGCTAAACATGATCCTTCCTGGCACCATGTGGCACAAAGTCGACTTTCGTGTTATCTAAAAGTCGTTTTTGGCCTAAGTTCTCTTCGTCTTGCTTTTCTGCGCGCAAAGGATCATGGTTGATGATGGGTCTTNCCTTCCTGGCTCCATTGGGCACAAAGTCGACTTTCGTGTTATCTAAAAGTCGTTTTTGGCCTAAGTTCTCTTCGTCTTGCTTTTCTGCGCGCAAAGGATCATGGTTGATGATGGGTCTTTAAAGGTAACGTGCAATAGTAAATAGGCACACCTATAAATAGAACGAAGAAGGCACTTAACTTAGCGATCTATTGCTCATGGCGAATGTGTAACTTTGATTTCAATGTGATATTCTTAGATTTTGTTGCTCTCTGCAAATGCAAGCTTTTAACCTTGCACAAACCCTTTATTATTTTGAATGAAATTTTCTCCCAATACAAGGCACTTCAAAAACATGTGTACCACAATTTTTGAAGTTCTGCAACATTCGATTTCATTTGAAACAAATCTTCAGTCAACAACTTTTCAAGCAATTTCCACTTTTTTCTGGACTTTTCAAAGTTATCCTTGTATATTTTAGTGGGCTAGGAATGTATTGAAATGATTGTACATAGAACGTAAAAACATATTTTTTAAAACTCGGTCAAGAAAGTCATTTCGCTATATCTGTAACGTCAGAAAAATCTGGGCAATCTTTATCTTCAACACATGATCTCGGTTAGCTTTTATTAATCAATAACGTTTCAGTAAAGACCTAATAAACTGTTCCGAGACTTATGACCACGAGTCCCTTGTTCGCTGCGTTCTTTGATTTGTTGAAGTCACATCGGTCAGTAGGGACTCATAACATTACTACGAAATAACGGGCACGCTTTAGGCCCTCGAAGAGTGGATCCCTGTGTACCAATGAAAGTACCATAATCGTCTAGAGTTTAATTTTTAACCAATCACGAGGCGCTATTTACGCAGTTGTTGTTGTTGCATACGAACAACGGCTAAATCACCAAGAATTCTCGTAGCAGCGATGGATTTATTTTGTTTCTACAAGAGGAAGATTACTGCTTGAAAGGTATGCATTTTGCAATCTGTAGGTCAGGAAACATTATCCTTTGCATCAACAGTTTTTTCCCAATATATAAGTTTTTTAAACCAGACTTTGTAGAGATTTTGTGGCAGGACGTCGGAGTATATGAAGCCTTTCGCTAGTTTAGGCCATTTTGAAAAAATGTGCCCGTTCATTTCATGGTAATTTCATGAGTCCCATTGCCCGACGTCGCATCAACAAATCAAAGAAGGCAGGGAAACGAGGGATTCAAGGTCACAAGTCTAGTAGTACACCTTACACCTCAGAGGTCGCATGGGAATGGGAGTTTCGTTCTCAGATTCGAGTTCGAATTCGAAACTCCCGTGTGATACCGAGACGCAACGCAAAGAGCGTCTTCGCATTCGACTACAGAATGGTCCATTCTAGGAATATCGGATACAAAAGTCGTAGACAACCAAAATTCTAATTTGCCAAGTGAACAAAGAGTGTTATCATTTATTACCTTTGCTTCTTTTCTTTTTAACGAAGTGTTGGTTTGGTGAATTTGGTAGTTTTGCTATTTTGTGGCATAATATATAACGAGTCCAATGACAGCCAATATGGCCAAGCATACAAGAGCGAGAATGATTCGGTTTTGGATGATCCTATGGCAAGAAAAAAAATACACCGGGTCACTCAAAGTACATGCACTTTGTAAAATTATGTTGCACTTTGAAGGCAAAGCAATTACACAGAAAAGTTCATATTCCATTATGATGTTGAGAATTGACTACTGGGTGTGCAAAATAGATCTTTGGGATACTTTGCATCTAAATATTTTGACTTTTGTTCCTTAAGTAATCAACAAGTTATCTCCTTCTCATTTTCATAATCATTCAACCTCAACTCATCAACTGCCCATAACATTGGAAACCGTCAGGCAATCAGAGGAGCATAGGTTCCAAATCTTTTTCTCGGCGTAAAAAGGTGGGTGTAAAATTCAATGACCTAATTCTTCTGTTTGAATGACTTGAAAGAAACTTTAGATATTCATCTATAATTCTACCGTTGGATTTTCCAGAAATTTTGAATATTTTTCAAAATTACAGCGCATCTTACATTTCAACTCAATTGAGGATGTGACGTCATCAAATTTCTAAATCATAAACCAGATGAGTGACGGACTTTTGCTTGATACCATATTGTAGGGATTCCTAAACTATGGTGTTCTTCGAAATTATTTCATGTTACGTCAAACAGTTTAGAAATTATGATGGTTTTAAGTTTTTTTGAAAATTTTTCTTGAATTCTTGAAAAAGAAGAAAAACATTCTAAAAAGTCCAATGGTAGAATTATAGAGAAATAGCTAAAGTTTCTTTGAAGTCATTCACTTCCAAGAAATAGGTCACTTAATTTTACACCAGCCTTTTTAAAGATTTGGAACCTGTGCTAATCAGAGGTGACCTTTTTAGATCTCTTATGAATACTACCCTTTATGGTCCTCAAACAATTCAATATTTTGGCTGTAAACTTTGGAACACCCTCCTACTTTTCACACTTGTTGCTAATTCTGTTGTTGCTAACTCCCATCTGCAGTGGGAACTAGGTGACCGCGTGTCTTTTCCCGCTGTGGATGGGACCAATAATGTATTGTATTTAGCTTAGGTTTTACTTGATAGAAAAACAATTCTGTTGCAGTTTTCTATCCAAATTGAGAACTCATATTTCATTGACTCGTAAATTTTGACCAACTAAATTTTCATATGCAAGTTGACATGCTAGCTGCACAAGTATAGAGCTCAAATCTTTAAAGTCTTTAAGAAGGTGGGTGTAAAATTATATGACAGTTTTCTTTGTATTGAATGGCTTGAAAGGAACTCATGGTACTTTGCTGTAAATCTGCCAATTTCTACGGCAGAATTACAGCAAAAAACCCTAAGTTCCTTCCATGCCATTTAACCCAAAGAAAACTGCACTAGAAATTTACACCGACGTTCTTAAAGATTTGAGCCCTATGTTAGCTGGACAGGTATCATGATTTGATAGCTACAGGGTTTCAAACCTTTAAAGGACAAGACCGGGGTTGAAATAATTGTTCATAATTTTCCCAACATATCCGCTCATGCATTCTAAACTGCCTAGGAAGTACTTTGAAATATTACCGTCGCATCATCCCTGTGAGAATTCGTGAACTTTTCCCAATGTTGCTGTCAGTATTTCGTAACTGAAAATGATAAATAAACATTCTATCATATTATTGCCGAGATTTACTTCAAAAGCATTAGACCGATTCCAAAATTGGCGCAGGCTATCAAATTCCAGACAACGAGTGGTGCAGGGCAGTTCTTTAACCAGCTTTGCACACCAATGCTCTGGGTACGAAAATTAAAAATTCTAAGGACAATTTAAATTAGGGCAAAATTGTATTATTTCTTTGTTAGCTCTGGCACTCTTTTTCTTGAGAAAGTCTTGAAAGAATTCTTCAAAACAGGCTAAAAATCGTGATCAAATTTTCCAAAAAAGTCTGCCTTACATGAAGCAATGACTTGAACATATTTCTACACCCGTTATCCTCTTGGGAGGATGAAATCGCCTGGAATGGTTTTGATACCGGGTGTCTCAGAAAAAAGTACCCCCTTTTGACTGGAAATATGAACCAAGCAATAAAATTTCATTGCTCCCCGACTTCACAGCTAAATTTATCAATGTTGAACTTAGATACACGTACCTTACATTTAGAAATCGTCCACCAAACACCGGAGATACAGGTTTGCAAAGTCAAAATTTACAGTGTACCCAAAACCAGAGATTTTGAAAAAGGGCCTAACCATGATTTGTATCGTGGACATTTTCCAAAGTACCTGTAGACTTAAGTTTCTGTGTTTTGCTTTTGAAAAGAATAAAAGATGCACGGACATGGCGCTGATTAAACAAATACAATAAAAATGTGATAAGAGTGATAAAGTCGTGTCACATCTCCAAAATAAGCATGCATGTGCTCCTTTTCCTCTTCTTTAATACAAAACACTTGGGATCAAATGCAATGCAAGGACCGTTTCCTCAAAAGAAAAGTCACTTCAAGAACAATTGAAGTAATTCAAGGTATAAATCTTTTCAAAAATAGAAAGTAAAGGTCAAAGCCGAAAATTCGTTTGCAAAATGCCTGTTTGTTGTCGAATTATGGCTAGGCCATTTCTCAAAACCTCTGGTTTCAGGTGAACTCCAAATTTTGACCTTGTGAACTCATATCTCTGGTGTTTGGTGGTCGATTTCCAAATGCAAGGTATGTGCATTTAAGTTGAAGACCAACAAATGTAGCCATGAATTCAAAAAGTCCCGAAAGTTANTCAAAACCGAAAAGTCGTTTGCAAAATGCCTGGTTGTTGTCGAATTATGGCTAGGCCATTTCTCAAAACCTCTGGTTTCAGGTGAACTCCAAATTTTGACCTTGTGAACTCATATCTCTGGTGTTTGGTGGTCGATTTCCAAATGCAAGGTATGTGCATTTAAGTTGAAGACCAACAAATGTAGCCATGAATTCAAAAAGTCCCGAAAGTTATCGTTTTGTTGCCTTGTTGAGTCAAAAGGGGGTACTTTTTTTAGACACCCGGTATGCCCCTATGGGATGGCACTTTCATCGTCCCAGAGGCAAAATGTATGCTGAAGCATGTATGAGCCATCGCTGGAAAGAAGAAAACTCAGGGATATTTGATCGTGATCTTTGTCATTTTTGAAGGGTTCTTGAAGAGGCTTTCCAGAGAAAATCCGTTATAATTTCAGGACGGAGAGGTCGATGTCAGTCAGGTAAATTTTAAAATACATTTGAACATGTCCAGCATCAAATAATATATTTGCAAATATCATTGTTGTGATATTCAGGGAGCAGTGACCTTTCAAACAGGAATTGTTTTATTGACTCACCCCGTACAATTTTCAAACGTGTGAACTTTTGCGGGGCTTTGCGTTACATCTTTGCTTAAAACTAACAAGGACACATTTTGTAAGACAATAGCAGGAGTTGATTTTGATTAACACTGCAATTCAAAGCGATTAGCGATCGCAGACAAAGAAAATTATCTCAACCAGTAATTCAAAACAAGCAAAGCCGCAAAAATTTCTCTGAAACCCAGATAGCTAGCTCGCTCGTTGTGCATTTCAGAAATTGTTTTCAGAGCAAACATAAGCATATATCGAAAGAAGAAGGATATATCTACATATCTACCTTGGGCATTCAATCTATTTGGTTCAGAAGCCGATTGGGAGGCGATTCAATTCTCTTATTTTTTTGGGTGTAATGAAAACACTTACTGCTCGGCTTCTGAACCAAACAAATAAAATGCCCGAGGCAGATATTTAGATATATCCTTCATCTTTCGATATATGTTCATGTTTCCTCTTGAAAACAATTTCTGGAATGCGCAACGAGCGCGCTAGCTACCTGGGTTTCAGAGAAACTTTAGCGGCTTTGTTTGTTTTGAATTTCTGGTTGAGGGAATTTCCTTTGTCGGCAATCGCTAATTGCTTTGAATTCAGGTGTCAAAAATGTAACTCATGCTATTGCGTTACAAAATCTGTCCTTGTTCTTAAAATTTCAAAATGAGATACGACTCATTTCATAGTCAATAATGACAAATGGTTGATTTCATCGCAATTTTCTCTCTGTTTCGTTGACTAATTGTCAAGTGACGCTTTCCGTTTAGAACAACACCTGTGATTTTGGAAGATTAAAACAACCACCGCGGAGCTTTTTTGCAAGAATTACATTTTAAAAATATCTTTTTAAGGATCTTACCGGGTGAGATAAATAAGTATCGGTCGTTGACGCTATGTATAACCATGAATTATACATCACAAGGAATCACGGATTATTTCAATAGACAAAGGTTAACTTACATGTGAAAATTTAGCTTGGCATAAAAATCGGTTATGCCGTGCTAAATCTCACACCTAATTTTTGCAAGAAATTAAGAATTTGAGCCAGACTGAAAGATTCTTAAATGTGAAAATTCAGCTCGCTAAAATCGGTTATGCTGTGCTAAAAATTACACCTATTTTTTGTTAGAAACTAAGAATTTGAGTCACACTGAAAGATTCTTAGAATTGTCAGATCTTTAGTACTCAGAGCTTCTTACTAGTTCTTCGAAGGTTCCATAAACAATCTTTAAGTTAACTACCGGTGCCCTTGAGAACATTTCAAAATAAATTTCTTTGAAACCAGTTTAGACATTACTCAATATGATAGAGAAAATAAGTGAAATTGAATTAAAAATATGTCCAGGTATTTCTTGACGTAAATAAAACAATCATTCTTAAATACTTTCCCCAGCACTGGAGTTTGTTTAGTTTTAGCTAATGACTGAGGTCTATAAGTCTTTAAATTGCCAAAATCCAACATTCATGTGGGATCTGTTCATAAGAAAGGAAGTGACTTACGACCTTAGAGCAAAAGATCTATTACAGCTACCAAAAGCTAGAACTGTTTTAAACGGCTTAAATTCAATTGCCTTCAGAGGTAGTATTCTTTGGAACGCTTTACCTGATGAGATAAAGTCAAGCCAATCTAT
>REGL01000248.1:191770-207585 GCA_004194395.1 Aurelia aurita complex sp. Pacific
TGGACTTTGAGAAAAGGAGCCATTTGTATGAAAGAATATTGAATGTTTAAGAAGTGAAAATCCATTTGCCTGAATATCAGGAAATTTCTGACCCATGTGTATGAATTTCAAGGAAAATACAAAGGAGAATTTCAGTTTTTTGGTGCGGATTATCATTATGGGACACATGCTAAGAAATTCTCAAAAAACTACCCATCTAGCAGAATTATGGTTATAAGCAGACCCTATGCACGGGGGAGGGGGGGGTTCTTCCATAATAAAGGTACCTGGGGATGTGCCGCAAGCAAGGGTATACTTTTTCGGACTTCTAGTCTAGCCAAGGGTATACTTTTTTGCAATTTTGGCCAGCAACGGTCTAGCCAACTGTATCATTTTTGACAATATTGGTCTAGCGAACGGTCATGACATCAAATTTGGCACAGATTTGACAATATTGGTCGAGAAAATGGTCAAAATTGGGCTAGCCAAGGGTACCATTTTCGCAAAAATTGGTCAAAACAATGGTCAAATTGGTCTAGCCAAGGGTACCATATTCGTAGAAATTAGTCTAGCTAACGGTACCCTTTTGAAGATGCTCGCGGCAGACCCCTACCCAAAATTTGGCCAAGAACCCCCCCCCCCCGTGTATGGGACACCCAGTATATTGTGGAAGCAAAACTTCGCACAAATATAATTTGAGAACAACATATATTTAAAATGATCACAGGGAATCAGACAACAGGCATGTGACATTGGGAACGATGGTCCTACCTTTGTCCGAAAACCGGTAATTCACGAAAAAAATTGCACCAACTTGATCCCAAAAAACTGGTTGTTTTTGATGACTAATTTCCGCACTTATTTTTCTTGAATTTGGCGAACAATTTTAACATGATGTAGCTAGCACTGACGACGTTTGCTCCAAAATCCGGTAGCTGCGACCAAATACTTTTGTCGAAAGCAAATGGTAATTGTAGCCATGAAAATACAAGTGTCCCGAAACCGGTTGCCGGACAACGGTAGAACCGCTTTGGTGAAAAGTTTGAAATCCTGGTTTTTTTAATTTGCCGGATAAAGGTAGAACCGTTTTAGCAAAAGTCCGAAAATTTGGAGTTTCTGCTCCTTTTTTCGTAGATTTGGCGGACAAATGTAAAACTGCTTATGTGAAAATTTGAGATACTGGTCTTTCGTGCATAAGTTTGGCGGACAAATGTAGAACCAGCTGTCAGGAAAACTTTAGGGTTTTAATTAGATGAGAGTTAAGAACTTTTAATTCTGGTGACAAATTGATGGAATATGAAGACTGGTTTTAAAATTTCACGTTTGTCCCAAAAACTGGTTGTTTTGGGCAGGAAATTCGTATTTTGTGATTACAGAACCGGTTATTTTTTCCAATTCCTTTGGACAAACCTGCCCGCCCCTGGGCCAAATTACTGGCATATTTGATCAACGATTTTAGGCCAGATATGATCGCTTGTAATATGGAAATAATATAAAACCGATTCTGACAACAAAATGTTGTGATCTAAGTTCGAAATCTGATTATAATAGCTGTGGAGATAAACATTTTTCAATCATTTTCATAATTTCTGAAGTATGATTTTTTCAAACGGGGGATGCAATTTTTTTTATTTAGACGGTAGATCTTTTCGCCAGGAACAGAAACATAATTTCAGAAATTGCTACAAACCTGAAATACGATACTTCGCAATATCTTCTTCCTTTTTCAAAGCCTTTATTGATGCTTCTCGTAGAATTTCCTGCATTCCTTCAAAGGCGGTCCACCATTCACCAGATGCTTTTGACCGCTCTTCATTAGACACAGATCGGTTGTTGTAATTTGGGATGAGTTCTTTCACTGGTTGTAAAATATACATTGGTGGTACTAAATTATCATCTCTTATGAACCATTTTGTTAATAGATCTTTGTCGTCTTGTTTTACAACTGCAGACAACAGACCTTCAAATTCTCTTTGGACAATTTTTGGTGGAAATGGTCGATAGCCATACTTCTGTCCAAGAAATGTCTACAAAAACAAGTAAACGATGTTAGATTTCAGATGGAAACAAATATGATGAAACAGATGAAAATAAAAACAGCACCAGAAGAAACAAAATCTAAATTAGATATATTTTCCGACTCCAAATATTAATCACTGCTGACTGTAGCATCATATCTACACTGGAAAGCACCTCTTCCTTAGAAAATATGCAGGGGAACTATCGTATCAAGCCTTCACAGTGGTGTCGAAAACAGAATTTAGTGACTTACTTCCCTCTAAATTCAAATTTTGAACAGAACTCAGAGTCCTACTCGACATCGCTGTTTGCTGGAGAACAACAGGAATGCTGCTTTTAAAGCAACCATTCATCTTCCCTTTCCTCTATAAATTAATTAGGAACCACTGTCCGATTGGGTCTCAAAACCCTAAGACCTATGCCGGGGGGGGGGNTGAATTTTGAAGTATTCTTGCTTTGTTCAATCAGTTTTTACAACACAGAAAATTTCGAAAAACTGCTGAAAATTTTCGCTACCAGATGCTACCAAATGGCCCAATTTTAGGTCCACAAACTACCATTTGGGAGTTTCTGTAAAAAGATACTACCATTTGAGGGTATTTCTCAAAAATTTTGCTTTGGCCCCCTTTAACCCTGACTGGACCCTCCTGTCAGGCCATAATGGGAGTACCCCCCCCCCCCCCGGGGACCTATGCAACGCAGGGCGCCTACCTTGTAGGAACTGTGTTTATTCCAATACTATAGAGTAATTGGTGTCCTGTGACCCAGTACAGAGAGTGTCCTAGAACCGTACCGTGACCCAGCAGTACACAGAGTCAGTCTTACGTATGATCAACTTTGTGGTTTCAAATTCCGGTGTTTATGTAACACGAGATCAACTGTTATAAGACCTGGCCACAGAGAATCAGACAGCGTGGGTTTTGATTGGTCAACACTAACAGACGTTAGAATTTAAAATCTACAAAGATTAACAGGACCGGGTCATAGGACACCAATTACTACGCGTACAGCACCGGGAATAAACACACTTCCTACAAGGTAGGCGCCCTTGATGCAATTGTGCAAAGATTGACGCAAGTAATGCTACAGCTCCTCCACAGCAGCCACCAAAATGGGACACTATCTTTTCAAGACACCCTGTATAACAGTCATGTTAACTTACGATAAAATTTGGTCCAGTTGACAATTTCTGACATGCTCGAATTTCTGTCATACATAGCTCACTAGTCATGTGATCTTCAGTTGCCTCATCTCTCACACCCCATCTCATATCAACAACTTGAAAATCGTATCCAACTGATTGGCAATATTCTTTCAACTTTGGGTAAACTCTTTCCATAAGATTATTCCTTTCGATGAATGTATCTGAAGAGTGAAACAGAATTTGTGCAACTTAAATTGAAGGATATTGCATGTTCGTTATAGCTTGATCACATCAAAAGTCCATCTCAAATTAGATGTCACCTGAAATTTGCAACAACGCAAAATTCCTTTGCAAAACATTTATATTGTTGTTATTCGCGGGTATTTACAGGTGACATCTAATTAACCCTATTTTGGCTGGGGGGCAAATTTGCCCTCCTAGTAGACCTTTTGTTATAACTCTGCCAGGAGAACAATTACGGCCCTGAAACTTTCTGACTTTTGGCTGCTACTTAACTCAAGAAGTTTTACAAAAATATTTTGACAAATGAGGGGGAGGGAGACAATTTTTGGGACCTAACTGTGTCAAAATCGCCAATTCTCAAATATTAATTTTCGCGAAAAAAGTAGCAAAAATTGCAATATTTTGCAAATATATTTTGCAGGGTAGTGTTATTTGATGTAATCTATCATAATTCTTATGTTTGGATGGAAATAATGCTCAAGTTTAAATTTCATCGCATTTTTCCTGATTTTGACCGATTCTGCCACTTTTCTTGACCACACAAAGAAAAATGCTGACGCAAGCAATAATGGCGGCTAATTTTAGGTTAATTTTTATATTCTCATAAAGCACATGCCTGGGGCTATTAGTACACCAAATCAAGAGTTAGGTAGGGGGGGGGGGGCTTTTTTGCCCCCCAACCAAAATGGGATGTGTCAGATAGCCCAGCCACTATAGAGTTAAAAGACGGGCTATAATTCTTATTCGCTTATAAAATAATAATAGGATCTTCCCACTGCTGGAAATTGAAGGATATCAAATTTACACGACTTTGAAAATAAATCAAAAAAGCAACATAGTACACAAAGGAAACTACGGGAAACGGCAGAGTCCAGGAAAAGTTCAAATCTTCAACAGATTCCAATTCCATTAGTTAAGATTCCTCATGTTATCAAGTCAAAATAACCACATTTTCAAACTGCTTGCTTTGTTTATGGCCCTAAAATTTAAAAACTAATTTTTGTTACTTTGTTACGAATTACTAAACCTTCCTCAAATATGGAATTAACAGGAATTCAGGAAAACCTTCCTCCCGGTAACCGCGACTTTTTCTGGACTCTGAAAAACAGCAACAACATTTCCAATCCAGGAAAACCGTTCAACAATAGTTTGCTCACAAGGTGATTTTCAACTAAAACGAAATTGAACAATTTTGAAAAATTGATTGAAACGAATTTGAACTAACACAGAGCCATTTTTAGCATTTCACTAAAATGAGACAAGTTAACGATGTTTGAAACTAGACTTATGAATTTTCGTCCTTTATTTCCCTGCGTTTTTTTATTTGCTGATATCACTTGCTCAATAGGGACTCATACCATTACTCTTATAAAGTGGGCCCCCTGTTTCAAAATGGCCTAAACTAGCGGGAGTTCTCGTAGACTCAACAAAATCGCTTCAAAGTCTCGTTTAAAGAGCTTCAACATTGAAAAGCAAACTTTTAGTACAAAGAATAATGTTTTCCTGACCTACTAATCCAAAATACATACCTTTCAAGCAGAAATCTTCCTCTGTAGAAACAAAATAGATCCATCGCAGTTACGAGAACTCTAGGCCATATCAACTGCTTTTTGTATGCAACAACAACAACTGTCTAAACAGCGCCTCCTTGTTGATTGAAAACTAAATTCTAGCAATTTGATTGGTAAATACGGAACCACTCCATATGGGCCTAAAATGGGGCCCACTTTATAAGAGTAATGGTATGAGTCCCTATTACAAAGTGGTATTAGCAAATCAAAGAACGCAGGGAAATAAGGGACGAAAAGTCATAGGTGTAGTTTGAAACGACATAACACATCAGAATGTTCAGAATTTCAATTAGAACTGGCATACGTTCTCTTCAAAAAGAAGTTCTTATTTCCTCAACGAGTCCAGTTTTCACTTCTTCCACGAGTTGAAAATTAAAGTTCAATCATACCTGTAAAGGTGGAGCTTGTAAAAATCCTCACAAGCTTGACTTGAGATGGTACTTCGATGTCAACATTTCCTTGAATTATCTTCTCCGCTATTTCTTTGATGTTGACTGCACCAGTCAACCATCCTCCATCATCACAATTTCCTTCATCTTCATCCTCCTCAAATCAAATCAATCAAATCATAGTTGTAAGAAATTAATTAATACCAGCTGTATATAATGATATAATATAATTTACAAAGATATATAATAAATAATATTTACAAGCTATATTTACAAGCTACATAACATAATGGACAGACTTTTTACAATTACACTGTTAACCCGTACAGGTTTTGAACTTTCTTTTAAAGCTTGCAACTGTTGATAGCTCCTTTATTTGATCATTGAGATGGAATGAGAGCGACTCCATGCCACATTTTATCGTTCTCGCATTTAGTAATTTGTGCTAAATGTGAGATGCGTATCCCTATGTAAAAAGCTCGTACACTTTTGGCAAAAATCCTTTTGTTTTCAAGAAAAATCCGTAAAATCCCGAAAAATCCTATTGTTTTAAAAAAATCTCGTACGCCTTTTTGGAAGAATGATACACCCCTCAGCAAAATGTATGATGGATTTAGATGGCTCGTTGACTTATAGATTCTAGCATCAAGTTTTTGGCGATTTGTAGTGTGGATCGTTACAGTGTCACTTTTCTCCAAAAGTGTATCAAAGGAAGAGTTGTAATCATTGTGGAGTGTTCTCAAAGTACGCTCATGAGTACGGTTTACCTTATTTTCTTCGTCTGATCGATCTGAGTCCGAATTAGAATCTTTGTCCTCGTCATCTGATTTCTTTTCTTCCTCGTCATCTGATTTCTTTTCTTCCTCGTCATCTGGTTTCTTTTCTTCCTCATCATCTGTGCTAGTTTCTGATTTATCTGATTTGTCTGGTTTATCGTCATTCACAAGATGGCCAGATGTCTGACTTTCTTTATCTTCCTAAAATATTGAGATTCCTTTTCTTTCAGAAATACTTTATTATATCTTATACAGCAAAAACCCGCATAAAATAAAATGCAGATACCCCCGTCTAAATCCCTCGGTTAAGAGGTCAGATGATCACCGGAGTCCTAGTGGTCGAAAAATTTGTTCAAATTTTCACCGGGGTACTCCAATTGTAGACCGAGAACAGCTGCATTCTTTGTATTTTTGGTGGGGAACTCTATTTTCGTGAAAGAAACTTTTCAAATTTCTTTCCGGGACTTACCAATTTGAAGGTCAAGCTTCACACGCGAGGCCCTTTGTACCGGGGAGATTCGCATCTTTTCCGGGGACTGAGTTTGTTTCATTTTTTCACGGAGAGATCACTAGGGTAGAACGTACCGGGGTACTTAGCCGGGGGCTTGGCTGAATTTTGGACAACGACGCACATTTTACATAAGAAGTATCACAGCACAGAAATGCACAGGAGCCTGTCATAGAAAATCACAGGTTATGTAAGTCCCTTATTACCGTGGTAAACGTTTTCACTCACGATGAAGCAGTGCAAAAGATTATCATTCCTAAGGCATGCCTATATTTACAGAAACTTAGTGCACGTGAGTAATGAAAAAATCACACTGCTGATTGAAGCTGGAATCACATTCAGGACCGTCGATAGGGAGAGGGGTAGGGGAGGGGGGTGAATAAAACGTCCGGGGTCCGTAAAAATAGCGTTCCACAAAAATTAATCATTGCTGTAAAATCTCTTTTCAGCAACTTTTTATTGCCATCTACCTGTCTTAAAACATAGTCATAAGAAAACTGTTAGTCACCTCGCAAAAGCGATTCTTTAAATCTTTTCATTGTTTACCGTGAATACGCACATTTTTTTAATAAGAAAATGCCCACAAGAAACTCAACTCTCAGATCGCCAAAAAATAAGAAACTCCAGTACTGGGAGAGTAAGTTAAGAAACTCTTTACTTTGATAAAGGATATCCTTGACATATTTTTACTTTACTTTCACTTGTTTCCTGCATCATATTACGCGTAAGGTACACTCATTTTTTTTTTAAGAAACTAAGGTCCGGTGCTGGTAGGCAGTTTCTTTAATTTTTGGGCCAAATTGCTGCCAAAAATTTCTTACGTGTTTCTTATATTTCTAATGCCAGAAGTGTAGAGTTAATTTTGTTGTGTCTAAAGGGCTCCCAAATTATTAACCTCAAAACAAGTAAATAACATAATTCACACTCAAAACAATGTCCAACCAGTTGCTATAACTGTACACTGTCAAAACATCTTTGAGTGCTTTAGGAAAACGAAAATTGTAAATTACAAAAGTTTCTTAGCTTTTTCAATTCAGGTAGGGTTGTCTCTTGACTTTTGAAAAATCGAGCCTACCGTTTCTTATAAGCGGTTTCTTATAAAAACAATGAGTGTACTTGAGTAATGTCTGAACATTCGAAAGGCTTTAAAAACCTTGTTTTGAATTGTTCACGAGGGCACAGGTAGTGAACATGAAGATTGTAATGGAACCTCTAAGAAACTCGTAAGAAACTGTGAGAACTCAAAATATGATAATTTCAGGAAACTTTCAGTACTGGCCCAAATTCTTAGTTTTTTATAAAAAATACGTGTGCTGTTTTCTTAATACAGACATGTTCGTGGTTGGCCTATAATCTAATCTGGACAAAATAGGAGAATTTTGCAAACCCTAAAGTAAAAAGAAGGTACTTGTTACTTTTATACTAATTTTCCTCGTTACCTGTGGTTGTTTGTGTGATAATGATTTAATTTCTATGTTCAAGGGAAATAGTGTGGTCCTAAACACATTTGCGCAGAGGCGTCCAATCTTCGAGAAAGATTGCAAAATGTTCAGTTTTATTTCTGCTTCAAGATTCATTAAGGCATGGAGATTGGTGCGAAAATCCAGCCTTCTTGAGGAGTTTGCAAAGAATTCGTTGCCGCCATAATTTCTGCCGTTTTCCGAGTTTTTTTTTTAATCGTGTGAACGCTACAAACCCCGGCCAAAATTCTTTGCACACTTTGCTTTTTGGAGGAAATTTCGAGTTCAGACCTCCCCCGGAAATGTCATAGATGAGCTCATAACTATGTGTTCTTCGATCAAATCAACATTGAAATGGGGGTGGGACCTTTAGCAGTGGAAGGATGAAGTTTGCTGGCAAGGAAGGTATCTTTCAACACAAAACACGTGTGTCTCAACGAACTTTGGCCAGGATTCTAGCTGAGCTTCTGTTGCTGTCATATTTTTTGCTGTTTTTGTATTGCACCAGCATCGTGCAAAAAACGCAGTTTAAACATGTTGGTAGTACAGAGACGTGCCATCTTTCAGTGTCCGACACTAAAAAATGGTTACGCTCTCAAACCCCGGCACCTGCACTCCTGTTATCTAGTGCACATCATGCTTGTCCATAGAATCTACTTCATACCCCCTATCTCTGACGGAACTTTTGAAATTACCCCCTTTATTCGACTCTCTGGGAAAATATCATCCTCTTTTCCATGCATTCACTGACATGCTTGAAATGATGATTTGTGATAGAGATTTGAAATTTAACACTAATGCTGAGCACCCTGACATTAGTCAGTAGATAAGATGAGGGAATATGAATTTGAAATCTTATTTTTGGGAACCTCTGATTAGTTGACCAAACTATGACCCCTATTTTTGAATTCTAAGTCCCAGATGGGATTTGAATTTATACCCCATTCTCGGAGAAATAGCGGACAAGCATAAGGTCAGAAAAATATCTAAAGTGCAGGTGTTGGGTCTCAAATACCTCGTCAGAATCTTTATTTGACTCATTATCTGATGTACTTTTTTCTGATGCTGGGTCTTCATGATCTAAAATGATAAAAAAGAACAACACGTCACGCCAAACAGCAATGGGCTTGGGCACGGAGGATGTTGCTATGGGAACTGGTCAAATAATAAGGTAGAACAAGTCTGCATGGTTAGTTGGTTTTTATCCTGGTTGCCAGAGATGCAAAACCACTGCACACCCACAAACCTGGTTTGGAAGAAGTTTCAAGCAAAAAGTTGAGGATGGTTATTTGAAAAGATAAGAATATGGGGAAATTGAATTTGCAAGGCTGGGAGAGTCGTTCTAAACCAATGTAAAGGTTGATGTCCCAAACATTTTCTAACTGACGTTAATTTATAGAAGAAATATCACAAAATTGGAAATTTTATAAGTTCGCATTAACAAACATTGGGTCGAGAGAGGCATTCTGAGCCAACCTAAGGAGTGTTTACTCAACAGTTTTATAAAGATGGTGGTGCTTCATATAAAGCTATTACAAATTTTTCAAAGTAGCCACTATAGCACTGGCAAACATGAGATCAGGAGAGCAGTTCTAAGGCAAAGTAAAGGGCTTGTCCTCAAAAAGTTTTCAATGCACCTTGTTAATTTACTCTGGCTACGCCAATGCACAATGCAATGACATTTTTGAAAAATTATTGAAAAATCGCTCTGGTTCATTTTGTAAATTTCTTTCAAGACTGCAGGAAAAAGTTTATAGAGAAATGCAACGGTCCTGATTCATCATGGAAAAATCAATCAATACCTTTATTGGTGTATGAAGGTTCTTTNAACAGTTTTATAAAGATGGTGGTGCTTCATATAAAGCTATTACAAATTTTTCAAAGTAGCCACTATAGCACTGGCAAACATGAGATCAGGAGAGCAGTTCTAAGGCAAAGTAAAGGGCTTGTCCTCAAAAAGTTTTCAATGCACCTTGTTAATTTACTCTGGCTACGCCAATGCACAATGCAATGACATTTTTGAAAAATTATTGAAAAATCGCTCTGGTTCATTTTGTAAATTTCTTTCAAGACTGCAGGAAAAAGTTTATAGAGAAATGCAACGGTCCTGATTCATCATGGAAAAATCAATCAATACCTTTCTTGGTGTAAAGTTCTTTCCCCTCTTTTTAACAAAACTTTGAAATGAGGAAGGTCAGACATTAAAATCCAGGTTTGGAGGAAGGTCAAAGACTTTTTGCAACTCTGCTGGCTACGAGAGAATATTTTCCCTCTAAAGCAGTTGAATAAATATTCGAAACTGAGTTGTACGCAGAGAAGACTCCTACAGATGAGAGTGTTTATCAACAGAAAGCATTCAAAAAAACGTGAAGAAGGATAGTAAAGATAAAATACATAACGATAAAAGGTGCAAAGTGCATGAATGTTTCATCCTGTAATTCTACGATTTCTACAGTCAAAATGTGTCCTATAAAAGTGCATGCCTACTATGTGGACAGGCCTAAGTTGCTAGTAGTAGCACATTCATTATTCTATTTCTCTTTCTATCGCTGTGATTTGCAATTAAATGAGATGATGCTCTTATATGTAGCAATCTTTTAAATAAAATGAAACTTCACTCGCATGCAAAGAGATAAGCATAGCTTTAAATGTTCTTTCTGCGGAGAAAAGTAGATAAAGTTCCAAACCATACGCATCAGTAAGGGACTTGGTAATCCTCTGGGTGTAGTTGCCAGGTGGGTGTTGTATCTATCCTGAACCCATAGCTATTACCATTCTAAGATAATGGCCATTGGGTAGTCTTTTACTCCACCATGGTATATTCAGGTTCATAGAAAGTGGGAGGCAGGGGGGGGGGCTGAAGCCCCACAATAACTTTGAAACTAGTAATGGTACATCACAAGCAATTATTAATGTATCGTTCTCTCTTGTTTTATGAACAAATGCCCCCAATCAGCAGCTGTTTCCTACGACCCTGGTATATTTCATTGAGAAAGATCAAAAGATCCTCATGAGCTTTCTTCGCTTGTCCTCTTCAGCATGTTCAGTTAATTGTTTAGATATAGAAATACTTGTCAACAATATTTTTTAGAACTATTCTTGGAACTCATAATAAAAATCATTCCAAGCACATACTTGAATTTACTTACCAGGAGAATTTGTTGCAGCTGGTGCTCTTTGCCTAAAATTGAAAATGATATGCATTAGTAAAAATATATTGCCACGACCCCTGCACTTTGCCTTTCTCCAAGCTACAGCAATACAATTCAAATTATATTCTACAGTACATACAACTTGAAATACAAGATAACTATATCCAAGCTGCCTGCTAATCATAACAGAGAAGACAGCAAGATTGTCCTGAACATTCTGAACAAAATCTGGCTCAGTGACAGTTTTGGGTTATGTGTTATTACAGCCCCAACCTGACATCTAATGTTAGACAAACTACAGTACAGTATTTATCGTTTTTCTTTTTTAATTTCATGTAGCATAGCATTTATGTAAATTGCATTTAGTTTAGCTTTTTTACAATGCCATGGGGTAGTCATAGTCTTTTACTCCTCGTGATATTGTCCTTATAGTATTGTAAAGTAGCTTGTAGGTAGAGCAAGGGTGGGTACGTACTGTAATTTCTATGGTCCTATGTATGTCCACGAGAAAAAATTAATCTACCCAGTTTCTGGAGAATAAATGTGATCTACTGTCCACCAAAGACTGGTTTTGGGGACAGACATTTGCAATGGAAACTTTTGTTAAATCTACATGAGTTCATCTCATTTTAACCCTATTTTTACCGGGGAGGGGGCGTTTTTCGCCCCCATATCGGATTTTTTTTAATAGCTCCCAAAAGATGTCACCTACAATGCTGAAACTCCTTGAGTTTTCCTAAAATTTAGTTGGCAATCAGAAAATAGAAATTTCAATACCTATTGTTTGACCACGAGACCACCACATGCCCATATTTGGAGAGTGGTCACAAAGAAATTCTTAAAAATGGCACTAATTTCTTCCCTTGTTACTAACTCTCAACAATATATATACCATTCGATTCGTCTCGATGAGTACTTTCGTTTGATATATAATTTATTCATATTTGCTGACATCAGCAGTTTATTATTTCTATGACGTCATCAATCTTTATGACGTCATATTCCTAATGAATGAATAATTTTTCATGCAAAACTGATGGAATTACCTCAAATATCGACGAAGGTACTTGATTTCACCAATAATATGCGAAATCAATGGTTTTAAATCATAATTATTGAGCAAACAATTTTGCATTGAATCAAATTTTCATTATTTAATTAGTTAATTCATTAGAAACCACAAATATCCGTATGAAACCATATGAAACTACAAATCAATGATATCAAGCAGGTATTTGGATGTTTTTTTGCCAATTTTATCTCGCTATTTGCTAATAATTGGCCCTTTTNGAGCCAACCTAAGGAGTGTTTACTCACCAGTTTTCTAAAGATGATGGTGCTTCATATAAATCTATCACAAATTTTTCAAAGTAGCCACTATAGCACTGGCAAACATGAGATCAGGAGAGCCGTTCCACTCTCCATCGCAGAGGAAAGTTTTCAATGCACCTTGTTAATTTACCCTGGCTACGCCACTGCACAATTCACTGACATTTTTGATAAATCATCGAAAAATCGCTCTGGTTAATTTTTTAAATTTCTTTCAAGACTGCAGGAAAAAGTTTATAGAGAAATGCAACGGTCCTGATTTATCATGGAAAGATCAATCAATACCTTTATTGGTGTATGAAGGTTCTTTCCCCTCTTTTTAACAAAACTTTGAAAAAATGAGGAAGGTCAGACCTTAAAATCCAGGTTTGGAGGAAGGTCAAAGACTTTTTGCAACTCTGCTGGCTACGAGAGAATATTTTTCCTCTGAAGCAGTTGAATAATTATTCGAAGCTGAGATGTCCGCAGAGAAGACTCCTACAGATGAAAGTGTTTATCAACAGTAAGCATTCAGAAAACGTGAAGAAAGATAGTAAAGAGGAAATACATACGATAAAAGGTGCTAAGTGCATGAATGTTTCATCCTATAATTCCATGATTTTTACAGTCAAAATTTGTCCTATAAAAGAGCATTTGTACTATGTGCACAGGCCTAAGTTGTTAGTAGTAGCACATTCCTTATTCTTACTTCTCTTTCTATCGCTGTGATTTGCAATTAAATGAGATGATGCTCCTACATGTAGCAATCTTTTAAATGAAATTAAACTTCACTCGCATGCAAAAAGGTAAACCTAGTTTTAAAAGTTCTTTCTACGGAGAAAAGTAGATAAAGTTCCAAACCATACGCATCAGTTAGGGACTTTGTGGTCCTCTGGGTGTGGTTGCCAGGTGGGTGTTGTATCTATCCTGAACCCAAAGCTATTACCCTTTCAATATAATGGCCATTGGGTAGTCTTTTACTCCACCACGGTATATTCAGGTTCATAGGGAGTGTGGGGGGGGGCAGGGGGAGGGCTCAAGCCCCACAATAACTTTGAAACAAATAATGGTACATCACAAGCATTTATTTAAATATATCGTTCTCTCTTGTTTTGTGAACAAAAGCCCCCAATCAGCAGCTGTTTCCTACGGCCCTGGTACAATTCATTGAGAAAGATCAAAAGTTCCTCATGAGCTATTTTCGTTTGTCCTCTTCAGCATGTTCAGTTAATAATAAAAATACTTGTCAACAATATTTTGTAGAACTATTTTTGGAACTCATAACAAAAATCATTCCAAGCACATACTTGAATTTACTTACCAGGAGAATTTGTTGCAGCTGGTGCTCTTTGCCTAAAATTGAAAATGATATGCATTAGTAAAAATATTTTGCCACGCTCCCTGCACCTTGCCTTTCTCCAAGCTACAGCAATACAATTCAAATTATATTCTACAGTACATACAACTTGAAATACAAGATAACTATATCCAAGCTGCCTGCTAATCATAACAGAGAAGACAGCACGATTGTCCCCTTATGGGTTATTACAGCCCCAAACTGACATCTAATGTTAGACAAACTACAGTACAGTATTTATCGTTTGTCTTTTCTAATTGTATGTAGCATTTATGTAAATTGCATTTAGTTTAGCTTTTTTTACAATGCCATGGGGTAGTCATAGTCTTTTGCTCCTCATGGTATTGCCCTTGTAGTATTGTAAAGTAGTTTGAGGTAGAGTAATCCGTATCATGTATTGTAAATTTTAATGGAAAATATATAAAAAAAGTGTCTCAGTGGTGGTGTGGCGCAGTTTTTCGAATCTTGTGGGGTCTACCCGTCTAGGTTCGAATTCCGTTGTCGGAACGACAAACGACAAGCCAACAGCCAACTCAAATCCAGCATCTGAGGTTGGTCAGAGGTAACTTTAAGGGCAGAAGCCTTTGTTTGTGACGCAGGCCCACTTCAGTTCAAAATATAGGTTTTAGTTTCTCCACGGGCTTTATGACACTATGAATCAAAAAAGTAGATTGTTGTTTGATACATCGAGATGGTCATAATTTATGTGTTCTTCCCAGGGCCTTCCAGCTGTGATGCTGAGAGCTCTGTCCTGGTCAGGTCAAACTGCCACGAGTGTGGATCAATGATATCTTGGTAAATCAGAAAGGAGAGGCCTGAGGCACTACGAATACTCTACTCTATGTATCACGCATCCATCAATCTAATTTAGACTCAGTGAAATCAAGGCAATCATCATCAAATTCAACGTGTCTTCGTGTGCTTTCTAAATACTTACTGATCACCAAAACAGGGACGGTTAAATTCCATCTTCGGAAGAGAGTTCGTACTGACACATGAACCCATTTTATCAGAGGTTATAGTGCATAGGCTAAGATTGAAGTCTGTTCCTTCCGGTTCCGGGTTTCACCTGCAGCTGATAGTGTTACTATGAAAACACTTCCTAGATACAGCCATTGGAATACAGCATTGATTAGCGTTATTGTACAAGCTTCCTTGTAACTCCTATCAGGAGAGAATCGAGTGAAATCCTGCCTCGTGGCTCGTGCAAACTCAGCATGCGTTTGTTGAAGTCTGTTGCTGAGCTCCTTGTAAAAGGTTAAAGTTCGTTGCTTGGATCTCCTCCTTGTCAAAGAAGGTCAAAGGTCCAGTACCAAGGCCAGGTACTTGGCTGAAGCCAGAGTTGCAAGCAGTTAGTCCAGGGTCCACCTTCGGTATCTAGCGTTGCTGCACAAGGTTCCCAAAAAATGCACCCAGAAGAGTTTGTCTTCTTACAAATCCAAACTTCGCTCCAATTTACCGTTCATCCTGGCCTAATCTGTTTGATTCTCCACGTCACTTCACGACCCCAAGGACCTGCTCAATAAACATACTGACTGCAGGTTGCCATGACGGTATCCTAATTGAACTTTGTTTTGTTCAAGTTCAGGGAGATATGACGTTGATAAATAGAGCTTGATGAATAACGAGCAACTTCAACAGCAAAAGAAGATGGCTATCTTGAAAACATGGAATGTGGAATACTGGAATAGAATACTGGAAATTATTCCATGGAATACTAATTGATATTCCATGGAATATTCATTGATATTCCATAGAATGTTTAATTGATATTCCATGATGGCATACAGTAGAAACCCGCATAAAAGAACCTAGGTTTTTTCTGGGCAGCCTCAATTGGTTCTTAATTAAATGGCTGCTATTCTAAATTCCAGCCTGTATGGTTCTGAAAAAGGTTCTTATATACGAG
>REGL01000248.1:219328-243156 GCA_004194395.1 Aurelia aurita complex sp. Pacific
GTCTCTCAGTAGCCATTTGTGGATGCGTACTGACACATAGTGAGTTTTTACGGAAAAACGGTAAACGATAGAAAGGGGAAAATAACTGTTTCTTATCACAAATATGTTGCAATTGTCGGGCATTTATGTTATATTTTGAAAATTTATTTAGTTCTACTATAAAATTCGTCTTTTCTTGAACCTTCGTCTGGAATATCGAACCCATGTCTGAATATCGAACCCATGTCTGGACGAATATTCGTCTAGCTTTTTTTTGGTAAAGAAAGTGGTCAATAAACAACCGGGTATTGTAGAAGTTCAGAAGATTTTACTGTATTCCGGGACTTTCTTGACGTGCAGTCAAGCCAAGGTAAATGTGCTGAATTCTATTATTTTGATTCTGTATTTTAACCGAGCCGAGATCGCTGGAAGCGCGCGCCCGCCGTCTCTGCTGAATGGTATAGGCCTATATATTGTAGAAAAGGTATAGAAAGGAAAGGAGGGGGTTGTTGGCCTTTTTAAAAGCCTTAAGATAAAGCATACCCAGCTCAAATTTAGGCCGAGGTAGGTAGGTAGAAATCTTTAGAATCTATGTACATTAATAACTAACTATTCATACATATCCTACATGTGGTAAATCATTATTACACAGAGAAGACGAGCGAGGCGAGGACTTGACCGTTGTTGACACAAAAGAAAAGACAAATATATTATATATCCAAAAAGTTGTTAGATAAACTAAAAAAGTAGGTAGCGTGGCCCAGGGTGCATTCCACGTACTTTAGGCCCGAAGATCTTCGGCGTAGACTTGACTTTTTGTCGGCGTAGCGGCGTCATTTTTTCAATAAATCGGTTCTTGGCGTGATGGCATACAAAAATCTGCCTACATTGGCGTTATGTGCAGTTGTCCTCGACCTTTTCTTATGTGAATTAGCAGTCTCTTTTGATATGATCAAATATATATGACGTGTATTCTCTCTCCCAGAAAAAACCTGGCGTACGAAAACTTGGGGCTCGGCGTACCTTCGGCGTAGGTTTTACATGGAATGCACCCTGGAGCGTGGCTAATTACTCCTACATTATTTACAGCCACATGGAATACTGCAACACTTGAGCATCATTGACATTATAAAAAGCGGCCACCTAGAGGTCCTAGGTCTCACTATGATGGAAAAAATGTATGTTACGCCAAATATCTTTGGTGTAGAGTGTGCGGGGCGACATCAAGAACAATGGTAAAACAATAAGACTGTTGTCTTTAGACAATTGGCGTGGGGTACACCTTTGGCATAGCAAAAACGAACTTTCCACCCTGGCCTAGGTCTTCTACTTCTGTGACCCAAGCACAGCAGTTGGCAAAACAACTCAACTTCACTTTGAATTCACAGATGAGGTGTTGTGGTGCAGTGGTGTAATCCTCTGACATTGCTGCCAGAACGGTCAGGTGGACAGGGGTAGATCCCAGGTAGCGCCCCATCATGACAAGGGGTCTCAGAGTCAATAGATAGACGATTACGCTAAAGATGGCGGCAAGAAACTTTTTACAAAGATGCACTGCATTCTTTAAATGCATCAAGTCATGATAAATGGACCTGCTTTGCTGTGTATCATGTGACCCATGTGAAAAAGATCAATTATTACTCCCAACAAAGTAAAAGGACCTGCTGTTGCACAATGCGTTTCATGTGATCAGTTTAATTTCACATGAACGTTAGCCAATCAGATGCGCCATCCAGAACCATGAGTCAGCAAATTCTGACAGACAGGGTATACCTTGCCGTCTTATGCTGATTCAATTCCTTCAATCAAATTCTGATAGAATTGTAAAAGAATCGTAATCAGGGATGTAGGAAGCATCTCAAACTTGGAGGGGCATGACACTTCAAGGGAACTTTTTTCATTACCCTGAAGGGGCACCTCTTGAAAATTAAAAGGTCACTTCTTTGTTTATTGCAAAATGTTGAGGTCACATGCCCTCCGTGCCCCCCAGTTCCTACGTTTCTGATCGTTCGCTGCCATCTTTAGCGTAATCTGCGTAATCGTCTATTTACTTCTGCGATCCCAATGCTTGGCGCTAAAAACCACAACTTCACCTTCACAGGGACTATGAAGGCATTTTGTGTGGAGTTTTTACACCCAAATAAAACAAACAGAGAAAAATTTGAGAAATATAGCAGGTAATTTAGTATGGGTCATATAGTTATAGCGTCCATCAATCCAGGCCTTTTCGTTTTACGCGGGCGATCGCCCTCGCCCTTGCCAGCGCCCTCGCAAATTGTTTTACGTGGGCTATAGACTGCCCTCGCAAAAACGTATTTCGCCCGAAGCTCCAACAGGATTTCGTTTACAAAAGACTTTTGGAACGAAGCCGTCTTGGTTTAAACTTGTTCCTTCAGTCATCATTCGGTGCTCACACTATTTTACAGAATAGCTCTTCGACTTCTTTACAAAAGAAACCCGTTGTGAAGGCTAACCACTAGTGCAGCAAATAACGTGAAGAGAACCCAAACGAACTCTAAAATGTCANAAGATCCTACTCAAGGTCTTTTTGGATCCTAAAGCAATTTTCACCAGGATATGGACAGGAATGGCCTATTTTGTAGACAATTTCCTTCAAATGAAATTGTGTGACCAATTTCACACATTGAGCAGTGACCAATCTCACAGCCAATTTAATTGCTTGTGAAATTGGCTGACCACTTGTCACCCAAGATGAATTTCAAGAGGAATTGGCCAATTTCACTAGTGTAGTAACTAGCTGACCGCTTTCTATTTTGTGCCAACTTTCACAGCCAATTTCATAGCCAATTTCACAGCCTATTTCACCACTGTTTTACCTGTGGTGTCACAGTTGAAAAAGAAATTTACAAAATTATTTAAACAGTTTTTTTAAGAGTTTTCAGAGCTTCCTAAAATAAAATCCTTGTGTATCTAAATTGATGGCATACGTGGCACACTACTGTAGGTAGTTGACCACGCTCACTCTATTTCTAAAACAGTCAATACTTGGACTTGTGATGACAGTTATCGGTAAGAAGTTCCATTCCCGTATTGTACGTGGAAAGAAGGCATATTGTCGGTAGTTTCCTGACCCTTGAAGCGTGTGGAATGCCAGCTTGTGCGAGAATCGTGTATGCCTTAGCTGAAGTTGCAGGCAATCTGCAGGAATGGATATTGTCGGTAGTTTCCTGAACCTTGAAGCGTGTGGAATGCCAGCTTCTGCGAGAATCGTGTATGCCTTAGCTGAAGTTGCAGGCAATCTGCAGGAATGGCTATTAAATTGTAATAGATCTTGTATAGCATGCAGAGTCTGGCATCTCTACGTAAGGCTGCGCCAATTTAATTGTTGAAGCATGTCAGTTACACTAGAAGTGTTATGCAGTCTGGTCCAAACGTAGTATACTACAATGATCTTGATCGTAGTATACTATGATAAACCGTAACTTTATGTTGAATGTCGTAGTATACTACGTTGTCTTCAAGTTCGTTTGCAAAGATTTCCATACATTTCCTTACATTTCTTTACCCCAAAGGAAAAGTCAACGATCAATATTTTTTTACAAAGGTGAGATTGTAGATATGATGATAGGGCTTTGTTTTCATGTCTAGCATTTAGTGCACGGCCCTTGGCCTCCGTGCACAGCCCGCTGAAACCTTATTATCGTAGTATACTACGATCTTGTGCATACAACATCAAAGTATACTACGACTGTTGTAGTATACTACGACATCGTAGTATACTACGTTTGGACCTGACGGTATGATAGCGGTTTTGCACATACCTCGCAGCTCTGCGCTGTACTCTTTCAACCTGATCAATGTTTTTCTTTGTATATGGGTCCCATACTGTGGATGCATACTCAACAGTTGGTCTGACCAACGTTTTGTAGGCTTGTGATTTCAACTGCTGGTTATTTACTTGTAAGTTTCGTCTCAGGAATCCTAGGGTTCTGTTGGCTTTATTGGTAATATTGCTAATGTGGTCATCCCATGTGAATTTATTATTAAAAGTGACCCCCAAATACTTTGCACTAGTGACATGTTCTAGTTTGTATCCATGTAGAGTGTAGTCAAATTTAATGGGATTTTTACTGCGACTTATTGAGAGTACTTTGCATTTATCCAGATGAAACTCCATACTCCACTTTTGCTCCCAACTTGCAAGTGCATGAAGGTTATCTTGTAACTGCCTGGCATCTGCATTGGATTTCACAGTGAAGTATATATTATAGAAAAGGTATATAGATAAGGAGGGGGTTGTTGGCCTTTTTTAAAGGCCTTAAAATAAAGCCTTACCCAGCTCAAATTTAGGCCGAGGTACAGTAGGTAGGTAGAAATCTTTAGAATCTATGTACCTTAACAGTTAACCAAACATGTGGTAATCATTATTACGCAGAAGACGAGGGGAGGACTTGACCATTGGCGTTGACACAAAAGACAAATATATTATATATGCAAAAAGTTTTCAGATAAACTGAAAAAGTAGGTAGCGTGGCAAATTACTCCTACATTATTTACAGCTACATGGAATACTGCAACACTTGAGCATCGTTGACATTATAAAAAGCGGTCAGCTAGGTCCCACGATAGGAAACATGTATGTTACTCTAAATATCTTTGGTGTGGAGCGACATCAAGAACAATATGGTAAAACAATAAGCCTGTTGTCTTTAGGCAATTGGCGTGGCGTACACCTTTGGCCTAGCAAAAACGAACTTTCCACCCTGGCCTAGGTCTTCTACTTCTGTGATCCAAGCACAGCAGTTGGCAAAACAACGTAACTTCACTTTGAATTCACAGATGAGGTGTTGTGGTGCAGTGGTGTAATCCTCTGACATTGCTGCCAGGACAGTCAGGTGGACAGGGGTAGATCCCAGGTAAAGCCCCATCACTTGACTTGACCATCATGACAAGGGGTCTCAGAGTCAATAGATAGACAATTACGCTAAAGATGGCGGCGAGGAACTTTTTACGAAGATGCACTGCATTCTTTAAAGCCAATGCATTGAGTCATGATAAAACAGACCTGCTTTGCTGTGTATCATATGACCCATGTGAGAAAGATCAATTATCACTCCCAACAAACTAAAAGGACCTGCTGTTGCACAATGCGTTTCATGTGATCAGTTTAATTTCACATGAACGTTAGCCAATCAGATGCGCCATCCAGAACCATGAGTCAGCAAATTCTGACAGATAGGGTATACCTTGCCATCTTATGCTGATTCAATTCCTTTAATCAAATTACGATAGAATCATAAAAGAATCGTAATTAGAATGCAATGAATCTTGGTAAAAAGTTCCTCACTGCCATCTTTAGCGTAATCCGTGTAATCATCTTTTAAGGTTATTCTACCTCTGCGATCCCAGTGCTTGGCGCTAAAAACCACAACTTCACCTTCACAGGGACTATGAAGGCATTTTGTGTGGAGTTTTTACACCCAAATAAAACAAAACTAAGAGAAAAATGTGAGAAAAATAGCAGGTAATTTAGGCCATGTCCGTTTCTGGAAGCGTATAGCCATGGGTCGTAGTTATAGCATCCATCAGTCTATCAATAGCAATAACCTATGAACATATAATCAGTCTAATTGATTGTCTTGTTAAGCCCTCTTATTCTAAGTATATATATAAATGCCTTCAATTTCTCAGTTACCTGCAAATGGATATGGACATAGATTCGTCTGATGAGGATAATGTGAGCAGGAACTCCCCTACTTTGCAGTCTTTTGGTAAGTACTTTTTTGCGAGTTAACTCTTTTAACTCTTTAACTCTTAATCGTTAGCAGAAAGCCTGAATTAGATGTTGGGACGTTTTGCATTTTAATTTCTAGAGCTAGAAGCGAGTTTCTTAAAAAGTTTGTTTTCCAAAACATTGAAAACGATTAAAAAACTTCGATCAAATTTTAAGGGATTCAACATGAATGAACAAAGAGAAAACGTTCAAGGGGATTTAGGGGTTTAGTACGAACTCTCGTGCAGCAGATTACAGTTGGTCGATTTTTAAATCGGAAATTATTACGAACAAGTTCTCTCTTTGTCCATTCATTTTGATTCTTTAGAAAACTTGATCGATGCTTTTTGATAGTTTTCAGTGTTTTCGAAAACGAAAATTTCAGGAAACTTTCTTCTAGCTCCAAATACTGAAAATGAAGAATTTGCAAAAAATCTCAGTATCTATTTCAGGCTTTCTGCTAACGATTTGGTCATAAATCTTCAAAATCGGTCCATTGTACGATTTATTGGTGCCTGCCAAACGTTCATAGTTTATTTTGGTACACCCGATATAGAAAATGAATTTTTAAGCAACTATTGAATTTCATCAATCCCATGACAGTAAGACCCCATTTACACGAAAGAAGACTGGTTCGATCCGGAACGGGATCGATCCAGTTCGGGATCGATCCCAATATTTTGCAGGTGCTTACACGGGATCGATCCCAAACGTTTACACGAGATCAATCCGGGCACCTTATTACTGATCCGCAGACTCCTTATAAAGACTTGGGCATGCGTAAAGACCTCGCACCATTTGTTGTCACGGTGACCAAAAGATGTCATTATGAAAGCGCCTCAATTTCCGTTTCCGGTTTGCCTCGTTTTGCACTCATGCCAGTTTGGGATCGATCCAGCCGTTTATGCGAGGCTGTTACGGGATCGATCCCAAACTTGATCGCTCTGGCAGTCGATCCCAAACTGGCATAGTGGATCAATCCCGAGTGACTCCTTGTAAACGCAGCCGATCCGTACTAGTTTGAGATTGATCCCGTTCTGGATCGATTCAGTTTTCTCTCGTGTAAACGGGGTCTAAGTGTGCAGGTCACATCGGATTTCTGTGCAAAATGCGTTCCGTGGTGTTCGATGTGAGAAATTCCTTTGAAATTTGATCAAGTTTGGCCCTTTTTCAGGTGAACTGCACACAAGGATTATTGTACCGTCACATTTCACCGCATTTTGGTACTCATAAACAAAAGAGAAGAATCACAAAATACTTTGGTCTTCCTACCGTAAAAGCTCCATAAGCCCCTCTCTCTATATGCTCCTCCCCTNGCTGTGACCCTTTGCTAACTTAGGAAAATAATGGAACAACAATGAAGAACATTGCAAACAAATGGAATAAAATCTTCTTGTAACTTTGCATCAAAAAATGTGTAGTCTGTTCGAGTGGACTCTTTTCTCTCTGGTGAAGTGAACATAAAGGAAACAGTCCAAGTTGCAAGAACAAGACCTTGGAAGCTTTCATTGCTTATCAGTAAAGACAAGTAAAAACACCAGACTATCTTAAGGGGGCGATCGCCCTCCTAAGCTTAACTACGAGGGCGATAGGACGCCCTTGTGGAAATTTCTTTACGAAAAGGCCTGATCAATCTATCAATAGCGATAACCTATGAACATATAATCAGTCTAGTTGATTGTAGTTGATGTCTTGTTACGCCCTCTTATTCTAAGTACAGTATATATATAAATGCCTTCAATTTCTCAGTTACCTGCAAATGGATATGGACATAGATTCGTCTGATGAGGATAATGTGAGCAGGAACTCCCCTACTTTGCAGTCTTTTGGTAAGTACTTTTAACTCTTGCACGCAGGGTGCTAAGTATTGCTTATTTCGTCACATTTTGAGACTTTAGCCATGATAGCAAAGCTTTGCAGGGGTGCAGTTTCTGCCAAAATCTGTCAATAATCCTAGTAAACACCAGTCCCTTCGAAAAATGAGTAGCTGGGTTCTTCTTCACTGAAAGGCTGTGATTCTTAAATCAACCTTGCTTGCAAGTGGGTTTCTTTTATTTTGAAACGAGGACTTGTTTGCTTAACTTTAGGAATTTACTAAGAAGGATTTTCTGAGCAGAAAACTATAAGAAATTGCAAAAGCAGTTTGGTTCTTCATTTACTGGTAACTTTAAAGTTGTTTTCATCCACATGTTACTTTTTCTATGTATTGTCTAACTGATTTTGCGCACCTGGTTCAAAGCAAAGCCATACTTGTAGTACATTATACTGTCACGTTGCAAGGCCCTTAAAGTGCAACCAAAGACTTTCAAGTTGTTTTGGTCATAAAATACTGCAAGCTATGTATTCGTAAAAACAGATTTGAAAGCTGAGACACAACACCTTAACAATCTCTTAAGACTTTCACAAGAAATCTTGGGCAAGAAAACATTTTTACATATGTAAGGTATGTACTGTATGTTAAACGCCTTGCAAGGAAGGAATATTCTGCTTGAGATTTCAGATGCGTGATAGAGCACCAAGGAAAAAGTTAGTTTTTTGGGCGCAAAGAAATTATTGTTGCTTTATGTTTCGCATGGCTAAAAGATAGCAAGAAAGAAATAACAGGAAGCGTCTTTCAGAAAACATTGAAATGAGATGCTGGTAGCATAGGTTTCAAATCTTTAAAAAGGCTGGTGTAAACTTCAGTTACTTATTTCTTTGAACTGAATGACTTCAAAGAAACGTCAGCTATTTCTCTATAATTCTACCATTGGACTTTTTCTGAAATCTTCAATATTTTCAGAATTAGAGTGTTTTTCTACTTTTTGAAGAATTCATTAAGAAAAATTTTCAAAAAAACTTAAAACCATCGTAATTTCTAAACTGTCTGAAGCAACATGAAATAATTTCAAGGAAAGCCATAGTTTCTGGATGTCTACGATATGGTATCAAGCAAAAGTATGTCACTTTTCTGGTTTATGATTTAGAAATTTGATGATGTCACACCCTGAAATGAGTTAAAATGTAACATACGCTGAAATTTCGAAAAATTTTGAAAACTTCTGAAAAATCCAACGGTAGAGTTAAAGATAAGTAACTAAAGTTTGTTTCAAGCCACTCAGTCAGAAGAAATAGATCACAGAATTTTACACCCACTTTTTTAAGCCGAGTTAAAGATTTGGAAGCCATGCTGATGCTGGTAAGGATGACACACCAACTTGAATTCTACGGGGTGCACCACAAATATTTCAGATATTTGATAAATGCTGGCTCCTCTAGTAAATACTGGATTTTATTTTGAATGAACCAAATTTTGGTTGATAGCAGAAAGACCAAAGTATTTTTGGGATTTTTCTTGCACTTTTATGAGGAATGAAAACATTGGTACATTCAACTTTATGAAAATTTGGTTTTTGCGCAATTGCTGAAAAAGCCTGCCTAAAACAGTCAAAACAAAAGGAGTCTCTTGCACAGAGCAACATGCACACACATTTAATCTTTCTCAACAGCTACCGGGTGTGCCAAAATAAACTATGCACGTTCGGCAGGCCACAATAAATCGTATACTGGACCGATTTTTAATATTTATGACTTAATCGTTAGCAGAAAGCCTGAACTAGATACTTGGATTTTTTTGCATTTTCAATTTCTAGAGCTAGAGGCGAGTTTTTTAAAGAGTTTGTTTTCGAAAACATTGAACACGATTAAAAAATGTCCATCAAATTTTAAAAGATTCAACATGAATGAACAAAGAGAAAACGTTTTCAAGGGGATTTAGGGGTTTAGTACGAACTCTCATGCAGCAGATTACAGTTGGTTGATTTTTAAATCGCAAATTACCACGAAAAAGTTCTCTCTTTGTCCATTCATGTCGATTCTTTTAAAAACTTGTTCGATGCTTTTTGAAAGTATTCAGTGTTTTCGAAACAAAAATTTTAGGAAACTTTTTTCTAGCTCCAAATGCTGAAAATGAACAATTTGAAAAACTCTCAGGATCTAATTCAGGCTTTCTGCTAAAGATTAGGTCGTAAATCTTCAAAATCGGTCCAATGTACGATTTATTGTAGCCTGCCAAACGTGCATAGTTTATTTTGGCGCACCCGGTATAGAAAATGAATTTTTAAGCAACTACTGAATTTTATCAATCCCATGACAATAAGACCCCATTTACACGAAAGAAAGCTGGTTCGATCCAGAACGAGATCGATCCAGTTCGGGATCAATCCCAATATTTTGCAGGTGGTTACACGGGATCGATCCCAAACGTTTACACGAGATCAATCCGGGAACCTTATTACTGATCCGCAGACTCCTTATAAAGACTTGGGCATGCGTAAAGACTTCGCACCATTTGTTGTCACGGTGACCAAAAGATGTCATTATGAAAACGCCTCAATTTCCGTTTTCGGTTTGCCTCGTTTTGCACCCGTGCCAGTGTGGGATCGATCCAGCCGTTTATACGAGGCTGTTACGGGATCGATCCCAAACTTGATCGCTCTGGCAATCGATCCCAAACTGGCATTGCGGATCGATCCCGAGTGACTCCTTGTAAACGCAACGCCGATCCGTACTAGTTTGAGATTGATCCCGTTCTGGATCGATTCAGTTTTCTCTCGTGTAAACGGGGTCTAAGTGTGCAGGTCACATCAAATTTCTGTGCAAAATGCGTTTTGTGGTGTTCAATGTGAGAAATTTCTTTGAAATTTGATCAAGTGTTGGCCCTTTTTCGTGTGAACTGCAAACAAGGATTATTGTACCATCACATTTCACTGTACTTTGGTACTCATAAACACAAGAGAAGAATCACAAAATACTTTGATCTTCCTGCAGTCAAAGCTCCATAAGCCCCTCTCTCTATAAGCTCCTCCCCTCTGAGCCAAAATGTTTAATAAGCCNAAAGCAATCTATCGATTGACGGGGTTACCGTGCTTAAAGAAATTAAAATGAAATGAAATGAAAATCGTATCTCGTCCCCCAACAAGACAGCGTTTCAAATTGACTTAATGAATCAAAACATTAACCAAAATAGTACCTAAGTACCAGGTGTGCCAAAATGAACAATCCACTTTTGGCAGTCCAGGATAAACCGTACATTGGACCGATTTTGAAGATTTATGGCATAATCTTAAGCAAAAGCCTGAATTATTTTCTGGAATATTTTGCAAATTTTTTTGTTTCAGTTTTTACAGCAATAAGCGAATTCCTTCAAATCTTTGTTTTCGAAAACACTGAAAATTATCAAAAACCGTCGATCCAATTTTCTAAAGACTCGGTATGAATGGACAAAGAACAAATATTTCCTTGGAGATTTGGGATTTCGAAATCGACTAATTGTACTCTGCTGCACGAGCACTGGCTCTGTCTAGGGAGAAATGTGAAATCATTTTCAATAATACAAAGAAATGTGTTTAGTTTACTTTAGTGCACCCGGTAGTTTTGGAAAACGCAAAATTTCTCATGCAAAACACTTAAAGTGTTGTTCTACAGGACAATCATTTGTTGTTCTTTGTTGTACGAGGATGTTTTCACATGACATCAAATTTGAGACATAAGACTGATTTCCACTCAGTAGAACTTTCCAAGCGGACGGAATTTTACACAAAAAAAGGCTCACGACGCGTAGCATGCTATTCAAATTCAAAGCGATAGTTTCTCTCGTAAACAAAAGGTTTCCAGTCTGCTCGGGAAATTCGACTGAGTGGAAATCAGCCTTTACTGTAGATTTTGGATTTTACACCATGAAGTAAAAGTTGTAAGATAAGAAGCTTACAACTGTTAGAGGCTTAAACATTTTGTTATTACTGTTACTACCGTTTGAAATTTAATCAACTTTTGTTTTTCAAACGGTGGAGCTTTGCTCTGATATTTTATGGAAGATCAGAGGTAGTGCTAACTGATGGACTGGGTGGGTAGTGCACTTTGGTCACATTCTTTGCAAGTGATTTGTGATCAGTTTAGACCAAAAACCGCTGAAGTTAGGTATGCTTTTGGTAAGCGATTTTGTATTGAACCACAATTGTCAAGGTATTCGCATCAACCATGTAATAACTTTGCATATTTAGTGACAGGTTTTGTATATCTTCTATCATAGAACCAAAAGAAAATTACAGAGAAGTCAAAGTGATGTCAAGTTCTGATGAGAATATGAGCAGTGACGAAGAAGAGAAACCCTCTGTGGAGGAGAGACGAGATACAGACGAGCTATCGGTAGAATTGTCGGCAAGTGACAGTGAGACATCAAGTGACGAAGATGACCGGGAAGATCATAAAGGAACAAAACGAAGAGATGCAGCCAAAAACACTGAAATCATCGATATTTCTGCAGATGAAAATAGTGTAGATATAACATCAATAGGCATCAAAAGTGACAAAGATTCAGATCAAGGGTCGTCAAGAGAGAAGCAGATGGTGGAAGATAAGCCTACAGTTAAAAGCAGTTCTGAATCTGATTCTGAATCTGATACTGAAGAAGAAACNAGTCCACGATGAATCGTACACTGGACCGATTTTGAAGATTTATGGCATAATCTTAAGCAAAGGATAATTTGAAAAAGGAAGGGCCACGATACCAGCGTCGATTGTCGGATCCGAAGATGCTTGCGGTGACGAATAAATTAATAAGTTTAAAGGCAGAAACACCGCAGTACAACAAAAACAACAGCAAATGGTTGAATAAATTTTATGCCAATATTTCGTCCTGCCATGCAGGACTTCCTCAGGGCTGTAATGTAACAGTTATAAGAAAAATTTAATTATGCAAAAAACCTGAAGTATTTTCTAGAATATTTTGCAATTTTTTTTTGGAGTTTTGCAGCTATCGGCGAATTTTTTCAAATCTCCGTTTTCGAAAACACTGAAAATGATCAAAAACCGTCGATCCAAATTTCTAAAGACTCGGCATGAATGAACAAAGAACAAATATTTCCTTGGAGATTTGGGATTTCGAAATCGATTAATTGTAATCTACTGCACGAGCACTGGCTCTATCTTGGTAGAAATGTGAAATTATTTTCAATAATACAAAGAAATGTATTTAGTTTACTTTAGCGCACCCGGTAGTTTTGGAAAACGCAAAATTTCTCATGCAAAACACTTAAATTGTTGTTCTACAGGACAATTATTTTTTGTTCTTTGTTGTACGAGGATGTTTTCACATCAAATTTGAGACATAAGGCTGATTTCCACTCCATAGAACTTTCCGAGCGGACGGAATTTTACACAATAAAAGGCCCGCGACCGCGTAACATGCTATTGAAATTCAACGCGATAGTTTCTCTCGGAAACAAAAGGTTTCCAGTTTGCTCGGAAAATTCGACTGAGTGGAAATCAGCCTTTACTGTAGATTTTGGATTTTACGTCATGAAGTAAAAGTTGTCAGATAAGAAGCTTGCAACTGTTAGAGGCTTTAACTTTTTGTTTTTACTGTTACTACCGTTTGAAATTTAATCAACTTTAATTTTTCAAACGGTGGAGCTTTGCTGTGATATTTTATGGAAGATCAAAGGTAGTGCTAACTGATGGGCTGGGTGGGTAATGCACCTTGGTCACATTCTATGCAAGTTATCATCAGTTTAGACCAAAAGCCGTTGAAGTTAGGTATACTTTTGGTAAGCGATTTTGTATTGAATCAACCACAATTGTCAAGGTATTCGCATCAACCATGTAAATACTTTGCATATTTAGTGACAGGTTTTGTATATTTTCTATCATAGAACCAAAAGAAAGTTATAGAGAAGTCAAAGTGATGTCAAGTTCTGATGAGAATATGAGCAGTGACGAAGAAGAGAAACCCTCTGTGGAGGAGAGACGAGATACAGACGAGCTATCAGTAGAATTGTCAGCAAGTGACAGTGAGACATCAAGTGACGAAGATGACCGAGAAGATCATAAAGGAACAAAACGAAGAGATGGAGCCAAAGACACGGAAATCATCGATATTTCTGCAGATGAAAATAGTGTAGATATGACATCTATAGGCATCAAAAGTGACAAAGATTCAGATCAAGGGTCGTCAAGAGAGAAAAAGATGGTGGAAGATAAGCCTACAGGTAAAAGCAGTTCTGAATCTGATTCTGAATCTGATACTGAAGGAGAAACGAAGTACTCGAAACCAAAATNGAAACCCTCTGTGGAGGAGAGACGAGATACAGACGAGCTATCGGTAGAATTGTCGGCAAGTGACAGTGAGACATCAAGTGACGAAGATGACCGGGAAGATCATAAAGGAACAAAACGAAGAGATGCAGCCAAAAACACTGAAATCATCGATATTTCTGCAGATGAAAATAGTGTAGATATAACATCAATAGGCATCAAAAGTGACAAAGATTCAGATCAAGGGTCGTCAAGAGAGAAGCAGATGGTGGAAGATAAGCCTACAGTTAAAAGCAGTTCTGAATCTGATTCTGAATCTGATACTGAAGAAGAAACGAAGTACTCGAAACCAAAATCATTGGTGTTCAAGAAGAAAGGTAAAAGTGACAGTAAAAAGGATAACTCTGCGTCTGGGAAGAGAAACCGTAGTGATAATGAAAGCGAAGAAGCCGTTGTTGATCATTTAGATATTGCAGCCCCACAACAAGCTTTGTTACGTGAAACTAAAAAGAAGAGTTCAAAAGTCAAAGTAAAGAAACACAGCAAAAGTGAAAGGTCAAGCTCCACAGGTGAAAAGTCAAAATACAGAGATGAAAAAAGAAGGCATAAAGAAGATAAAGTGAGGTCGGATAGCAGAGAAAGAGAAAAAGACAGACGCGATAAACGAGACGACAGCTATGATAAGAAACATCGAAAACATGGTGATAGTAAGCAAAGTAAGTATGACGGGAAATCAGAGCAGGGGGTACATAAGTCGAGATCTATTATCGAGAAGAAACGAGTCGAAGAGGACTTGAGAAGGACGCTGCTTCAGAAGCGATCCACCCGTGAAGAAGTTGCTGTAAAACAGTCGAAAGGAGAACGTTCTGAGAGAGAGGCCAGTAAGAGGGAGGAAAAGTATCGCAAAGATAAAGAAAAAGTAGAGAAAAGAATATCAGATCATTCTGCCCGAACAAAGAAGGAAGCCAAGGAGAAGTTAAGGGAAAAGGAAGAAGTTGCCACGAAGAGAGCAAAGGCTGGAAAAGAGACAAAAGAAAGCAACAGGGATAAAGAACCTAAGAAGGATAGAGATCAAGAGAAATCTTCCAAAACAGTTAGTACTGAAAAGGGGAAAAAACGGCCCAGAGAGAAAACTAAGTCAAAGTCTGCTCGGGATCGATATAGGTCAGAGAGTGAAAGTAGTGAGGAAGAGGACTCCAAAAAAGACCAAAGCAAGCCAGCATCAAAGCGCCCCCGCAGCGCCGACCAAGACAAAGCGAGAGAGACCAAAGTAGCTAAGAGTCCTGAAGAGAAGAAAGAAAGTTCCAAAACTGCAGAACATAATTATGATGATATTTCTCCTGTCAGCTCAGAATTAGAGATAACACCACCGCCATCGCCTGTTGAATTAAAGAAACCAACGTATTATCCTGCTATTATGGGATGCAGAGATGTCAAAGAGTTCCAGTGGTTGAATAAGATTGAAGAGGGAACATATGGGGTTGTCTATCGTGCACGTGATATTCGAACAAGTAAGTTCTGTATTTTATTCGAATTCTTGCTAGAACCTAGTGACTTACGGAATGGTTGCAAATTTGTTTTATGTAGTAATAGTAAGCAACACCAAAATTGTAATTGCAGCGTATGGACCTAACAGGCCTTGGACGGTTTGATACAAAACTTCCTGTTGATCTTCGCCAGAGTTAAGACACAAAAGGTTCAGTATATAACCAAATCACTAGAAGCTCAAACTTAGTGCTCGTTGATAGCTTTTAGCCATTGGGCCTTTTTACTTATTGGAAAAGAGGTGTGGATCAAGTGTCCAAATTTGGTAAATTTTGCCAAGGAAAACAAAAGCATGACCCCGTTCTCAGTATACAAATTGTGCTAGATTTAGTATGAAGATGCTTCGGGTCTCGAAACACTTGTCAGAGATTTAATCAACGAGGATTTCAATTTAAGTGAGTTTGGAATGATTTACCCTTTACGTAGGGAAATTTTGTTCACCTGGTTTTGCCTTGTTTCCGAGTTCGTTGTACAACAGTCTAGGCCCGTATATAATTTTACCAATCATGATATCGAAACAACGCTTCTTTTCATTTGAATAGCAACTGTTGAAACCAGCAGCAAAGTTCGATTTGCTAACTTGCGAAATGAAACCCATGCATACTCGTACTTTCGTCATAGAGCTGTTCACAACAAAATCAACTGACGACAAAAGGAAATAACGAGAAACAAGGCCAAAATGGAAATAAAACTTTCCTGTGTATGAACTGAGCCATTTTAAACTCATTGAAGGTAAAGTTATCGATGTTATCCCTGGAAATTGTTTTGTGACTCGAAGCAGCTTCGTGCCACAGCTTGCAGCGTTTCTACTGAGAGCAGGGATTATGCTTTGTTTTCCTTGGCAAAATTTACCAGATTTGGACGCTCGATCTAAACCTTTTTATCCGGCAGATAATGGTCAATGCTCTACCGGTTCAAAAATTTTATTTTATCCGATTGCCGAAAGGCTAAATTGTAGTTAAGGGTGTTGGTTGTGGTTTAGGCCGATTTCTTCATGTCAAAAAGAAGATGGATAAACCTGCTCAAATTCAAGCCTAAGGTGGCATGAAAAAGAAACGGCCTTCTTTCCCAGTCAATATTTTAGATTTGATGCAAAAGGCTGAACTTATATGTCGCTCAGAAAAGTCGCTCAGAAAATATGTATCGTTCAGAGAATACGAATTCAGTTAATACTGAGGTCAGAGAATACGAATACGAGTTCAGCCTTTTGTATCACATCTAAAATGTTGACTGGACAAATAGGCCGTTTCTTTTTCAGGTCATCTAAGGCTTGAATTTGAGCAGGTTTATCGATCTTCTTTTCGACATGAAACGCCGTGGTAAACCGCAACCAACATCTTAAAATACAATTTAGTCTTTAGGCAATCCGATGAAAGAAAGTTTTCGAAAATCGGTTCATTGATTATGGACATGTAAGCAATAACAATAATACGTCATTTTGGGACACCCGGTATTTGTTGTTTATTCTTGATTTTCTATTGTTCCTAGACGAAATTGTGGCATTGAAAAGGCTAAAAATGGAGAAAGAAAAAGAAGGCTTTCCAATTACATCTTTAAGAGAAATAAATACTTTATTAAAAGCTCAACACCCAAATATTGTCACGGTCAGGGTAAGCTAAATTTTGTGATAATGTTTTGGAAAGAAAAAAGTTATTTCTGACTTGATCTTCCATGAAGATAGATTCAAATTTAGAAATCATGCAGCACTCGAATTCAAATGATTAAATTTATGAGATACCAATCTTCTTCTGCTACTTCTACTAGAATAGTTGACTACTTCTTAAAGAAGATTATGTCAATGTAAAGAAAAATAGAGACAATAAAGGAACAGGGAAACACATAGGACAACAGCACATGCCTACATGAAACTTTAGAGCATGACATTTTTGAGGAGGCGAAAGATGAAAATGTCAACAAAAATCGTTGCTGCTATTATGGTTTTTTATCAGTATTCTCGCCTTGTCGCCAATCTCAACTGACATCCAATGTGAAACATGCCATTCATTCATTATTTTCCAACCATAGCAGAGGGTGAACCAGAAAAAAGTTTCCACTTTTGAAACTTCATGGCACCAAGAGCACTTGATAAATTGGAATGAATAAAATTCTTTTTGACAGCCGATTGACTGGAGTGTTTTTATAATGTTGTCGCGTTTTTATGAGCACTGAAAAATAGAGGTAAATTCGACTGTACAAGAGCTTCATGGTTGCGAAATTTCTGAAAAAACACCAAATACTCCGGTCTTTTGGCTTTTAGCCAAAATTTGAATGATTCAAATCAGTCAAGTACCCTTGCGGCTGTAAATTTCGAAGTTGGGAACTTTTTTCCGGCCCACCTGGCACAGTTTATTGGTGCCAATTAAAAAAGTTTTTTAAGTGCGAAATAAAGATTCAAGGTCTTTCTTTAACGTTGTCTTTGTTTCAGCAATCGAATTTTACAATGTTGAATAAACTATATTTTCAAATCATTGTTTTTTAGACCTACATCACTTAGAATAAATGTTTTGAGAGTCTGTTTATCAATGTGAAATCTATTTTTTCGTGATTCTTTAGGAAATTGTGGTTGGAAGCAACATGGACAAGATCTACATTGTGATGGATTATGTTGAGCATGACTTGAAGGCATTGATGGAAACCATGACACAACCTTTTTTAGTCGGTAATATCTTTCAAGCAATTGCTGTCAACATAGGCCTCAAATCTGTAAATAAGTCGTGCAAAATTCTATCACAGTTTTCTTTTAAATAGATGGCTTGGAAGGAATTTGGGGTTCTTTGCTGTAAATTTGCCGTGGAAATTTATTGATATGTTAGTTAGTTTCTAAATGGTGGCACTTAGGACTTAGCACTTAGGATTAAATTTGAGGGTGTGACGTCATCAAATTTCTAAATCCTAAACCAGAAAAGCTACAGATTTATGCATGCCACCATACTGTAGACCTTCATAAACTATGCTAGTCTTGAATGTTACATCATTTTTCCTCTATTGGTTTAGGATTTACGATGATTTAATTTTTCCAAACTTTTCCATGATTTTTTCAAAAATAATCAAATTGCCGTCATTTTGAAAAAAAGCAAGATATCAAAAAATGTCCATGACAGATTTACGGCAAAGTACCATAAGTTCCTTTCAAGCCATTCAATTCAAAGAAAAATTTCATAGAATTTTACAAGCACCTTTTTGGAAATTTGAAAGATTTGAGCCCTATGCTATTGCTGTCCTAATCTTTCGAATTGACTCTTTTTTAGCGTTATTAGCGTCGGTTCTACTGGTATTTCCTACTTGATAACGGACTTTCTCGAAACGTCGTACCTAATTCAATTTATACCAAGGTGCTAATATTTTACATTGTTTGGTTGTTTATCTTTGAAACAATGTCTAACTAGGATAGCGTTCACTTCTATTACTACTTTCTCTGTTGGAGAGTTTTGAGATCTTCTCATTCTACTAACCATGTTTTGAGACTTTATATTTGTGAAAACCGCTTATTTTCATCAGGAATTTTCTGTTCGACTGCAATCAGCACTGATTTTCATCACTGCAAAATGCCAGATCTTGAGCATTGTCTTATTTTTCCTTTTATCTTAAAACATATTTATTATTCCTAGATTTTATATCAAAATATTGTAATTTGGTAATTTTTCTTTATTTATTTAACAGGGCAGTTTGTAAATCAACTATGTATATCCGTTGAATGCTTACCCTGTATAAATATTATAAAATCAAAAGTAAAAATTAAGTCAGCTGTCTTCTAAACCTACATTTTTCACCTGATTCTTAGCGGATGTGCTAAAGAGAATTCACACATCTGAAAATTCGTTCCACGGGGAATACTTGATAAATTAAAATGGATCAAAGTGTGATTGAAAGCCAACATGCTGCAGCATTTTTTGTATTTTTTTTATTTTCTGAGCATTATTAAAGGTACAGGTAAAATTGAATTCACCGAAATCATTTACCGATATTACTTTCCTTTGAGATGGGAGAAGTATATTTGGATCATGGACAGAACAAGTCAAGAAGAAAATTTTATCCAAGGATCGGCAATCGAGATTCGGTGATTTTTAAATAGGAATACTTTGTTGTGACACCTGGTACTGGTAGAAATAATATCTTAAAATGGCACAACCCCAAAGAGACATAACCTACAGTAAATGTCAACCAATGAAAAGTACTTCATTAAATAGGCCCGTTGATAATGTTGACACTTTAAATGGTAAACGTCACAGGGAATTTAAGCATATGAAAGTGGCTCAAGCCACTTGCGGTCAAATTATGGCCTATCAGATATCAGAATTCCTGCTGACGTAAATCAGTTACCCAGAAATGGTGCGGCACATGTGACGTCCTATTGTCTTTGTACGGTTAGTTTTATCAAAGGCCTATGTATGCTTAGATTCCCTTTAACATGCTGCTAAAAAGTCAAGAAAATTCCCCAACATGATCGTCTTCAATGACTTTATATATTGTTTTCAAAGGTGAGGTCAAAACATTGATGATTCAATTACTCAGAGGTGTCAACCATATGCACGATAATTGGATCTTACATCGTGATATCAAAGCATCAAATTTATTGCTAAGTCACAAGGGTATTCTTAAGGTGAGCTTTGCTATTGTAAACATAGTTTCTTGTTTGTAATTATGGGCATAGTTTTATGTTGATTCCAAACTCCATCGTCGTAGTAGTGAACAATTTCAGTTTACAATGAACCCGCACTTAAAGGGGCTGGATAAGAAACTGTCGGGGAAATTTTTGATTTGGCCGTTTTCTGATAAGCTAATTTATTGCGACTATTCAACGAAAATTCAAAATAAATGTCTCATCTTGTAGATTAGCCTTTGCACTTTCTTCTGATACAAATTAAAGCTCCATATGTTTTGGGATTGCTGCGATATAAATGGATTCTCGACAAGTATTTTCGTTGATCTTTCACCCAAAGACCAGCCTGTATCCAGATAAGGATCTTTCCTTTTGAATTTAAGTAATTACAAAGGAATTTCTCCTTTCAAAATGCGATATTTGATGCACAAGCCATGGATTTGTTTACGTATTTCTTATCCAGCCCCTTTAAGAACTTAAATCTACGAACTCAGCATCATCTGCCAGCCTTTCCCCAATCCTACTTTTTGCAGTTATTCTGAGCAATTTCTCTCCCATACAGCGGAAAGCAGAACAACAAGGTATTGGATTGTCAGACTGGCTTCACAAAATAGACTTGAGGCAAATGAATGTTCCAAACGGCGTCTACCACAGTGGCATGCTCTCTTATTCAATATTTATCTGCTGAGAAACTTGATTTCTCGAATATTCAGAGAAATATGTTTAGTTTTTTCTCTGGACAAATATCAGTTCTAATATCAGGAAAAACTTCAGTCTGCAGGTTATTTACAGGTATTAGATCGGTCAGACCAGTTTCACAAGGTAGACTTGAGGCAAGTGAATGTTCCTAACAGCGTCTACCAAAGTGGCTTGCCTCTCTTATTCAATATTTATCTGCTGAGAAACTTGCTTTCTTGAATATTCAGAGAAATATGTTTAGTTATCTTGTTGTAGGTCGGTGACTTTGGTTTAGCACGGGAATATGGCTCACCGCTGAAAAACTACACTCCTATTGTTGTCACGCTTTGGTACAGGGCACCAGAGTTATTACTTGGAGGAAAGGTTTGTGTTTTCTCAATAACTTGTGCGATCGATAATTATTACTCATACAGCGGAGCGCTCTTGTACATCACGAATATAGGGTGCAAATTCAAGCCCAAATGCTGCAAATAGCAATAACGCCCGCAACATTTTATGCAGGCCTTATTGTTATTTGCAGCCCCGTGTCTAAATGATTTCGAATGCAACATAGCTCGAAAGGAAGCCCTTGCAAAATAGAAAAGTAAAGTTTTGTTTCGATAGAAGCTTCGACTATAGATTTGCGCTCGAATTACGAAATTGTAGTAATGTTGCTTCTTCCGGGCATGGAGCTAATTTGCTACCCTCAGTTTTAAATTTGACGCTGATCGGTGACTATTTACAACCTCCGCTTCGCGTTGGGCGCATATAGCAACACTCAGGCCTCAAATTCGAAACCTCTGGCTGCATGTTAGCCCAATGCCCAAAAAATCAACGTTATTATGAAATCAATCCTTGCTTCAGATAAAGATACTGTGGCCCTCAGAGTTATAAAATGATCACAAATATAAAGTTTGCTAGTTGCCAAAGCCAATGTCAGTGTTCTCTCATCACAGGGGCCGAAGTTTGGGATTTCAAATGCACTAGCTAAATGTGCACTCCCACATCAACCGAAATAGTTGGGGTTAGAGAAAAACATTTGGATTTTTTCTCCACAAACCAATGCACTTAATGTCCATGACAGATATAGAAATCCCCGTCATGAAATAAAGGAGCATGGTAAGATTGTAGGGTGTGGGTGGCCGGGTGAAAGATATCGCAAAACCAAACGAAATGCCATATCTTTACCACGCCTTCCTGCTTTGCTTTCTGTGTCCAAATGCGAATGCAACGTGTCAGAATTTTGGTTTTAAACGAATGTGAAAACCAAATCCAAAGATTTCCAGACCTATTGTCTACGAAACGCATCCTGCAAAAATTGACTACCGGGTGCGCCAAAATAAACTATGCACTTTTGGCAGGCTACGATAAATCGTACACAAGACCTATTTTGAAGATTTATGACTTGATCTTTAGCAGAAGGCCTGAATTAGATTCTAGGATTTTTTGCAAATTTTTCTGTTTTCAGTTTTTAGAGCTACAAGCGAGTTTCTTAAAATTTTTGTTTTCGAAAACACTGAAAACGATCAAAAAACGTCGATCAAGCTTTCCAAAGAATCGACATGAATGGACAAAGAGAAAACTTGTTCGTGGTGATTTGGGATTTAGAAATCGACTAATTGTAAGCTGCTGTGCGAGAGTTCGTACTATCTTGTGAGAAATGTGATAATATCTTCAAGGATAAAAAGAAATGTCTTTTCTTTTGTAATGTCATTGAATGTATGCTTTGCTGCAGGCTGTGTTCCTGTATCAAGGGGGTTAAAAGACAAGCGAGGACGAGTCATGGGGCCAGCAAGATGCAGTTTTGTTACTTTTTTGATTTTGTGACGGCTTTTGGGGCGGCACTTTATTGCAACTACTACAGAATTTCGCAACAAGCCAATATTTGAAATAACACTCGTGCAGAAAATTTCCAAATCCCCAAATCACGCTGACAACATTTTCTCTTTGTCCATTCATGATGAGTCTTTAGAAAATTTGATCAACGTTTTTTGATCGTTTTCAGTGTTTTCGAAAACTTAAATTTTAAGAAACTCGCTTGTAGCTCTAAAATCTGAGAACGGAAACATGTGCAAAAAATCTTAAAATCTAATTCAGGCTTTCTGATAAAGATTAAGTGATATATCTTCAAAATCGGTCCAGTGTACGATTTATCGTGGCCTGCCAAAAGTGCATAGTTTATTTTGGCGCACCCGGTACTATGCTGATCAACTTATTTCTGTGCTGCTTGTAAAAAAGTACCATTTTGTAAACCAACACGATGCGAGGCAAGCAGTGTTCCAAATCATTCGAAAAGTAAATGAAACAATCTGCTTTGAATTGAGTGATTGATACGTGTTTTTCTGCATGTAACAACGAGCAACTTTACGAGGCACCGAGCACAAAGACTGAGTGCTGAAAACAGTTTTCATTTGCAAAAACAACAAGACGCGATGCATGCAGCGTGCTAAATTATTACAAAAGTAAATGAAACAATCTGCAGAGAACTGAGTGATACGTGTAATTACGCATATCATAGACAATACGAATGGTAATCAAGGTTGTGGGACACCTTTTATTAACAAACGCTCGCAGCATCTTCCTCGAATTAACTAGGATAATAAAATTTCATTCTTATCCCTATTTAAAAAGAATTGGTCTGTATTTTGATAAGTATGCTTCTTGCAGCGCTAAATAGCTAATAAATGAATCAACAATATCTCATCTAACACTTCTAAACATTAAAATCAATTCCTTGACAACAGGATGGATGGCTCAGTGGTAGTGCGCTTGAATGCCAATGTGCAGGTTGGTGGTTTGAGTCCCCGCCTTTTCAAACCTGCTACGTAAAGTGAGGGAGTCCCCGACTCTCTGTTATTCCAGGCCCAAGGAATCACGACTTGTGGTCACATCGAGAGGAAAGGATAAAGACATTGTGTTGCTAAGTTTAGCTTCTCAGTGTCCTGTAGCAACCTTCGGATGGTAGGTAGAAGTAGATGAATTAATAGATGGAGAGATGAATTAATGAATACATAAGTAATTAAATGGATAGAATCATTCGGCATCAGCTGACACGGTGAAATATATTTATCATGAGTGGGCTACCACAATTAGAGAATTAAAATGTGCCCCTGCCTGGGATCGAACCCGGGGTCTTCGTGTCAAAAGTTTCTCCAACACTCCACTGCTCCAGTCCAGCGCAATGAAATGTTGGAGAAGTCTGAAGTCATTCGGATCCCT
>REGL01000248.1:283382-309139 GCA_004194395.1 Aurelia aurita complex sp. Pacific
AAGAAGGACATGAAGCCTTTTTGCTGTATTTTGGCCAGAAACATTTCGAATCTTGTAGGTTTTACCCGCGTGGGTTCGAATTTCGTCGTCGGAACTACGAACCACAATCTATCAGCCAAAATATCAGAAATCCAAGAATCACTAGCCTGCGTGCAGAATCAACTATCCTAAAGTGTAGGATGGGTGAGTCTGCACGCAGGCTAAAGCCTGGTTTCCGTTAAATCGCAAAGTGTCGCAAGTGTCGCAGAGTGTCGCAGAGTGTCGCAGAATTTTGGTTTGCTGAACTCTGCGACTCTCTGCGACAGGACGTTTCCATTGGTCGCAGAGCGTTGCAGGATTTCGGTGCCATGGTTCAAAGACAATAAGTTGTGAATTTTGGAAACAGATCAACATCACGTGACTCTTTTGTTCTGGGATCGCAATTGGTCGCAGAACTTTAGGACAGGTGTTTCCATTGATCGCAGAGTGTCGCAGAGTGTCGCAGCATTTTAGTACAGCAGTTTCCATTCGTCGCAATGTGTTGCAGAACCAAAATTCTGCGACACTTGCGACACTTGCGACACTTTGCGATTTATGGAAACCAGGCTGAAGAATCACAGGCATCTGTCATTGTTGCTTCAAAAAATTCCCCAGGGATGGGGGTACTCAGGTATGTTTAGGATAGGGGTGCTCAGGCTGAGGCACAAAGCATCAACCCAAAAAATTATTACTAGCATAAAAAGAGACCCAAAGCAATAATTATTCTTGCCCAACATACCCAAAGGTTACGAAATCAGTATCTTAAAGCTTTGGCAATGTGCCCTAACTGATTAAATTCCTCATAATTGTATTGATCTTAATTTTGTTTGTAAATTGCGTTTTTCCCAAACTTTGTTACTTTTCCCCATATTTGAGATCCAGAGAATGCAAACAATAACTGTACGCATTATTGAACAAAAAAATAATCTTTGCCCAAATTTTAGACCAAAAAATGTAGCCTGAACATCCCTATCCTAAATATGCCAGAGTACCCCCCCCCCCACACCTGCCTCTGGGAGGAATTCAAACTTTTCTCCGGTCAATTCAAAGGAAGCAGTTCAATGGAAATGATATTGAACTTTTAAGTTAGGGATCGTACGCTACTAATGGACTACTTTTCTAATTCTGAGTAGTTAGGCGCCTCCTCGAGCAAGTGCTCCGTGTTTTCTGATACATCCAGTAATAGATTAGCCTGCGTGCAGTCTTTCGTTTGTGTAAAATTGAATCTGGTTCTTTCAATTTACAAAAGAAAGATTGTACGCAGGCTAGTGATCGATTAAATACCGGGTGACTTAAAATTTTCCTGTTTTGAAAATGTATACAACCAATGAAATATGCCTGATTCTGATAACACACAACGTTTTAACAGGTTGCAGATAAAAATTATTTCGCTCAAATTCTCTGCAACATTCCTGAAAAGACCGTCTATTTTGAAAACTCGCAGGTCAACGATCTTGCAGCCTGCCTTCACATAGGGAATGTTGTCTCTTTCGTAAGAGCTAGGGAGCCTGTTTTATAATTCTTAGACCCCGTTTACACTACGAACGGTACGAAATGAATATGGCATAATACTGTGCCGTATTAGTTTCTCTGTTCAAACGGAACCACCGTTAACATACCCTGGGTACCAGAGCCTTATTAAAGGGTTAACACTATACCGGCACGAAATGAATACGATACACTTTGACCATGCGCAGATCGAGGATTTGTCAAGATGCATGCTCTCATTTGCCAAATTATCGCGTCAATGTGAATCCGACATGAAATGATGCCGTATTTGCCGTTTACACTATGCCAGTTGAGCGAAGAAGCCAGTATTCATGCCGTATTCATTTCGTGCCGTATTCAAGTAAACATTATGCCGGCATAGTGTAAACGGGAGGCCAGTACGGTACAGTTTCATGCCGTATTCATTTCGTACCGGGATAGTGTACACGGGGTCGTGTATGTGGTTAAAATTGTGAAACAGTTTTTATTGTTTCCCAATCTTTCTTATTTGATATTCAAAACATGAAGTAATATATCATTGCTGACATATTTAGACCTTTGCGCTTGAAACCTTTAACGCTTTAGACCTTTGTGCATGGCCCAAGAATTTGGAAAAAATACTGTTTGACACAGGAAAGCATGGCACATGAAAGGCAAGTTTCTTGTTGGACACATGGGAAATCTGCCAGCCTCTTATTAGAAATGTTTGTCAAATTCAGAGCATCTGACATATTTCTTTGATAGTAACCAAAGTTTCATCAAATGTACTTCAGTTCGGGATCAACATCTTTAGAGTGTTTGTGTAGAATCCTATGCAAAATTCAATTTCTTAGACCTGAAGGACTTGAAAGAAACTTTAGCTACTTTGCTATAATTCTGCCATTGGAAATCCCTGAAATCTGCAATATTCTCAGAATTAGATGATTCATCTAAATTTTGAATTCAACAACAATTTCGAAAAAAAACCTGAAAACCATCATCTCTTGTTTAAACTTTGTAAGAAAGCAGTAACGTCCGAGAAAACCATAATTTATGAGCATAGGTTTCAAATCTTTTAAAAGGCTGGTGTAAAATTGAGTGACCTATTTCTGTGAACTGAATGACTTCGGAGAAACGTTAGCTATTTCTCTATAATTCTACCGTTGGATTTTTCTGAAATCTTCAATATTTTCAGAATTAGAGTGTTTTTGTTCTTTTTCAAGAATGCAAGAAAAGTTTTCAAAAAAACTTAACACCATCGTAATTTCTAAACTGTTTGATGCAACATGAAGTAATTTCGAAGAAAACCATAGTTTTAAGAATGTCTACAATGTGGTATCGAGCAAAGTCTGTCACAAATCCGTTTATGATTTAGAAATTTGATGACGTCACATCCTCAAATGAGTTGAGATATAAGATAAGCTGTAATTTAAAAAAATATTCAAAATTTCTGAAAAGTCCAACGGTAGAATTATAGAAAAGTATCTTTTCAAGCCAGTCAGTCAGAAGAAGTAGGTCATTGATTTTTACACCTCCCTTTTTACGCCGAGTTAAAGATTTGGAACCTATGCTCTTCAATTCTTAGCTTTCAAATAAAACCTTGTCAAGCAAAACAGAAGTGAAACTTTTGTCACTGTAGTTTTACCTACTTTTTAATCACCCAGTATTGGAGTGAATTTTTTAAACAAAAAAGATGGATGTAATTCAGTCATATCATATCATGTTTCCAACTCGTGGTCTCTTTTGTTGTTATCTCTGAAATAACTGCTTGCCTTTGCTTTTCACACAGACAAGCTAACAAACAACATGAAATTTCACTGAGAAAAGAATCACTGTGTTAAGACATGTTTACACTGGCTTCAGTGTACACTGCTTCATGTAACATTTAAATGAAATCTGCTTTAAAACAGCTGCAATTCGTCTCATTTTGCTAATATTTTATCTCAATCGTCGTAGGTCCATCGTAGGGATTCGTGTATATATGTTTGATTGGTGCTGTGAAACAGTGGAACGGAAGTTTTTACATACGTGAGGAAGTTCTTAACTTTTTAACTTTGCTTGCTTCTCTGCATGAAACGGTCTGGCAACGCAAGCAACTGAAGTGGAATTGGCTTGATTACATGGAACGGGCGGGCCCGGTTAAGCTAGCCTGCGTGCATCCCCTACTGTTTCCGCTGAGAAGGAAATTTCCGTTGAATTGAATTCATTTTAATTCAACGCAAATTTCCTTCTCAGCGGAAACAGTAGGGGATGCACGCAGGCTAGGTTAAGCGGGCTGGCTCTCCTAAGAGGCTTGAGATGACCAAAACGATTACATGGAGAAATCCAGCCCGGACTGTAAAATAATTGGCGCCATGATAGTATAATCTGTTCATAAAGCGCATGCGTTGCAGAATTCTCAGCCCGCTTTGCCGGGCCAGCCCGGTCTGAAATCGATTACATGAGAAAAATATGCAACTCTCAGCCCGTTTTGCCGGGCTAGCCCGGTAGGCAGCAGACGGGATCTCGGCCATCCGGGCCAGCCCGCTTGCCATATAATCGAACATATACGAAACACTGTAAATTTTATTGACCCCGGGATCCCGGGTGAAAACCTTCATCTCGGTTAACCGGGCTAGCCCGCTCCATGTAATCAGCTCCATGTAATCAAACAAGAACTGCGAGAAATTTTCATCCATGGTTCATTGAGGAACCTCAATTCTCTTAGCCGACGTCTCTATTCTTGTCAAAGATCTCATTTATAAAAAGATGTTTCACATTCAGAATACACAATAAAGTATTGCTTTGCTAACATTCTATCCTGGGTACCAGAGCCAACAAAAATATTCTTGCTTGCTTCAAGACTTATGGCCTGGTGGCTGGCTCACCTCAACACCCCGTTAACAGTAAAAACCCGCGTATAAGAACCTACAATTTTGCAAGTCAGCCCGAAGTCAGCCTGGTGACAAGGTTCTTATGTTTTGGGTATTTTGTGGGAAACGAGGCTGTTCAGGTTCGTTTTAAATTTGTTCTTATTTTATTCAGGGTTTTCACGAATTTCTTTCCTTCAGATTCAAATTTCAGGCCTATTATTTACTGTCAGTTCCCATCACTTGAGTTTAGGAGGTATTTTTCACAACAGCAATTGGTGGAAGAATCATGAATTTTTATATAATCCAAAGAAAAGCTTTCAAAATTTTCTCATCGGATAATATAAATATTTCTGATTCTTCCACCAACTTTTGTTGTGAATAAGACCCCATGATCTCTACAAATAAGAACCTACTTTAAATGTCAGGCTGAATGGGTTCTTACACAATGGGGGTCTAATTGCAAAATTTCAGCATATGCGCGGATTTTTACTGTACACTACACTGTACCAGTACAACTTTGGATGCATAACAAAAGCGTAACGGGTCAACCTCTTGTTTACACTGCTACTGCTAATCCATTACATTGTTGTTTCTTCAATCTATACAGGGTGAGTAAAACAAAAGTAACATGCTTGGCTGGCTGTGGAATAGAAAATACGCAGCCGATATTCAAAACTGAAATATTAATCTATCAGTCAAAAGCTTACTTAGATGTGAAAAGTTTTGTTTGATAAAATCACCGGTCTCTTAGAGCCAGAATTAGGAAAATGAAGGCAAGGGGTTTGCATCAGTGGCGTAACGCAGTTTAGGCTACCTTAGTTCAAGAACTAAGGGCCTCCGACCAAAAGGGGCCCCCAACAAATTGTTCGCATTGTTTGCTTTTGGTCATACTGTGCTAAAAGTCTTCCTTAGGCCATCCCAAAACCCCTTTCTAACCAGTGTTGCTAACACAACACTGGACTTTCATTCCGTTTTCGTTCATGCCCTATAATTTGTCTCAAAATGTTATTCTTGTGAGCAAAAGCAAAGCACCTAACAACATACTGTGACTTTACACTATGTTTACTAAAATTCTGTTTATAAACTATTGTGTTTATTTGCATGGATAGCTTTCAGGTATAAAGGAGAAAAAACTTAGTCTGCACTAAATTTACTGCACTTATTGCACTACTATTATCCGCAGAACCTTTAAACATTGGTTTTAAGCCAAAGAACCTGCCATGGAGGATATTTCTCAGTAGCATTTTTGTGTGTTCAAAGTAATCTTAATCAAACAGCACAACAGTACCGTCTGAACCTTTGAATATTGCCGTGTTTCTTCAAGAAAAATTTCAGGTAGCATGTAATTCTATACCAAAAAGCAACAATTTGTTATGTCAACTACTTAGCTTTTTCAAACGCAATTCATATAAATTTGCTAAATTTACTGTTTTGTTTTTCCTTTGTAAAACCTATCATTTCAACATGACGTGGATTATTCGAGGTTTTAAACGGCATGGTTTCAAACATTTACCCACCACCCCGAACCCCCTTCCTACATAAGGGCCCCATCTTACCAAACTCCTACGGGCCCCGAGTGTCTCCGTTACGCCACTGGTTTGCATGGAAACGAGAACTCCACACTCGTTTCTGGTCCATGATTTATTTGCCTTTAAAATTTGAATTATCCGACTCTGAAAATTGTATTACAAGGGCTGTACAACACGTCCTCTCTGCGTGGCTCTGCGTGTCAAATCATCGAATAAAGGTTTCTTTGAAGCTATTCAGTTCAAAGGAATAAGTCAAAAATTTTACGATCACCTTCTAGAAGATTGGAACATATGCTGATTTACCATCAATGCTGCAAGCTTATTTAAAGATACAATCGACTCAGTAGCTAACCGAGCTATATTTTCCCTAAATTGCGGCTTCAATTCTAAATTCCTCCCAGTCGAGGCCGCATTAAAGCTCTTCGATACCACTGTACTTTACGGCTAAAAAGTTTCGGGAGGGAGCATACGAATTCCTAAATGTTGCATCTTTATAAATATACGTATATATGAGAAAGAGAGAACATCCACACTCTGTAGCGCATACTTGGGAGTAAATATAGGGTGTCCCAAAGTCCGTTTGTGTGGCTACTACGGATGAGGTGTAGCCCCGAATTGTCCCGGTTTCCACACACAGTTACTTCAAAAACAGCACTTATATTGTCCTCCAGCAATGTAAGAATCAAGCAACTGCCCAAAGAACGGGCTTTAGCACTGTATTCACATTTTCATACATCTATTTGCTGTATTACTGTATTGAAAACAATCCAACAAAGGGTTGTCTTGTCTTCTCTTGTAGAGATAAGCAACGCTAGCAACCAATTGCAAATGTTGAAGAAATCTGAAAACAATGCCAGAAAACTTTCTTTCACAATTCACTTGATTTTGACATTCCCAAGAACAATGAAAGTGCTGCTTCAGAGCAGCGACCTATTCTGTATTTTTGTGCCATGAATCAGCAACAAATCGTCAGATTGACTCAAACAAGGTCTCAACCTCTGAGTTAAAGGCAGTCTGTCACGTAACTGATTGACTGCAACAAAGTTAGAGCACAGGTGACGGGGACAAATTTGTATAAAAGTAACAAGTACCTCCATCTTTACTTCAGTGTTTACCAAATTTGCTAATTTTGTCTAGATTCGTTTAGACGACAATGTTTGTGATACAAACAGTTCTGGTTTGAGTGGAAACCGGAACTGTTTGTATCACAAACATTGTCGTGGTTGGCCTGAACGAATCTAGACAAAATTAGCAAATTTGGTAAACACTGAAGTAAAGATGGAGGTACTTGTTACTTTTATACAAATTTTCCCCGTTACCTGTGGTTTGAGCTCAACACAACAGATTTCTTTTTGAATCTGTGTATTTGAAACAAAAGTGGGCCGATCGTTATCATTTTCTACGGTAGTAGAAAGTCAGTGGGATCAGCAGCCATTCAAATTTTTTATTCTTTGTATTGTCATTATCACCCAATCAAATGCATGACAGACTGCCTTTAAAGCATGTCCTATGCGGCTATGTAAAAATAGAAAATCGAAGCTGCAGTCCCTCCACAGCAGCAACACAAAGGAGGCACAATTGTTTTGGGACACCCTGGAGACTAACAACTAGCATCCTTACTTGAGGCGCATTTGGTTGCGTCCATCAGACTTCCATCCAGCAGATTTCATAAATTTGACAAAAAAACCAACAAAAGCTAAATTCGTAGAAAACCTGCAGGGACTGCAAGCAAAATAAATTTACAAAGCTATTCAAAACGAGCATAGGAGAAAAATGTTGTCTTTGTTTAACTGGCCTTGGTGAACATGGATTTTGATTATTGCAGCCAAAATTCCAAAAGTAGAGGGGGGGGGTATGGTTCAGTGGTAGCACTTGATTGCAAATTTGATGGTTGATGGTTCCAGTCCCCGCCCTGCCGAACCTGCTACGTAGGGTGAGGAGGGTCGCCAACTGTGTGCAATTCCATGTGAAAGGAATCACAAGGTGTTACCCACAACAAGTGGAAAAACCAGTACGCTATTTCGACGAGCTTAGCTTCTCGACATCTTAAAACTACCATCGGATGCTAGGTAGAAATATAGAAAAAAGACCATTGCATAACATTTGTGTGCTGTTGATTGGATATTTGTTGCATCAATTCACAAACCCTATATTCTTTAAAAACTGTAGCATTTTAGAAATTTTTGGCATGTTTTTGTCAATTATAACGGATGATAATTCTGCAAAATTCCAATCAAAAATGGTTGGGAATTCAAACGGCAGCAGATTAAGTACAACCTATTCTCTAAGATTCTTGTCTTAAATCGCTCCAATCACACGAAAAAACAACTTCATTGGAAACATGATTTCCGCAGGGGTAAATATTCTAGCAAATATTTAAAATTGTTCTATTTTAGATGGGAAGTCTAACGTTGGTCCTCACGAGGCACAGGCCCAAAATAGGGTGTATTAAACCATGGTACAAGCAACTTAACTCAGGGCGTCATATCTTTTAGGCTAACTTGGCGAAGAGTAAAAAAATAACGAAAGTGGTAAATGCGAAAGGTCGTTTAAATGAAGTTGGAGTCAAAGTGAAAAGAAAATCTTGAACATCATTAAAACCTACGTTGGTCAACGACTTGAAGCAATTTCTTACTACAGAATGCCTCCATTGACACATAACATGAAGGATTATGAAACTATATTGGTTATATTGTCTCTTTATTGAATTCATTTAACTTCTCTCCTTGTTCCCTCTACTCTTCCCTTCATCCTCTAATTGCTCTTATTATTTTTACCTCAAATTTGGTCCTCGCTAGCTAACAATCTTTTATTCGAGGCTTTACCGACTCAAATAAACAAATAAAGAATATCCATCCCTGCATTCCGATTAAGAATTTAGAAGCGGTCAAAAGCAGAAACTTTAGAAAACCATCAGCAAAGCTTTATAATTTTAAGATGAATGAAAACTTAACGATGATGCACGGCAAAATCAGGCATCCACAAGGAAAAATTACTGATAGATGGTGAAGTCATCATCAAGTTCAAAATGCATCCGCAAAGAGCCATTTTACCTAAAAGAAACATGTTTCTCCTGGTTGTCCAAACATACAGTATTTGCACTCTAAAGCCATACAGGCTCAAAGAGCTATTGTCACCCTGAGTCCCTTGTGAGCAAGCTACAATCTCAGACTTTCTGAAAATTAAATTTGGCCTTAACGGTGATCTGAAGCAAGGGCGCCTACCTTGGAGGAACTGTGTTTATTCCCAGTACTGTTTTTGTGACATAATACACAGAGTAATTGCTGTCCTGTTAATCCCTAACGTCTGTCGGTGTTGAAAAATTACGCTGTCTGGTTCCCTGTGGTCATCCCGTACAACATTTCATCTTGTATTACATCAATACCGGAATCTAAAACTACAGAATTATTCTTACGCCATCTTGACAGGACACTAATTACTATGTCACGAAAACAGTACTGGGAATAAACACAGTTCCTACAGTAGTCGCCCTTGTCTGAAGCGAAAAATGGTATTGATGCAAATGAATATGACTGTTGAATTATAAAGAATGTGGTTCAAAATTTTTGATACCTTGTTTCATTTTCGGGTTATCCACTATTTTGTACAATTGGCTGATGACGTCATTGTGCTTCCAACAAGTAAAGAACGTATACAACGTTGATTATGCTTCCAAAGGGAAATCGACTGAAAGAACTTTCCTTTATTGAAATGCTTTCCGAGCATCATCAATTCATGAGACAATTTCTATTACATTCATTCAGCTTACCTTAAAGACCAATTGCTAACCATGATCCTTCCTGGCGCCAAAGTCGACTTTATGTAAACAAATGATTCGTGGTACAAAATTTAAAAATAGCCTTGAATAACGGCTTTGATCTTTGGCGGTTGTTTATTGAGGTTAGCCAACTAGTGGCTTAGGTGCTATTGGCGTGTTATTTTCGGTGTTGTTTTGTTCGTCTGCTAATAAAAGTGGCCTGTTTTATTGGTAATTTGTTCTTCGCACAAACCCGAGGGGTGTATCACTCTTCCGAAATGGCGTACGAGATTTTTTTTAAACAATAGGATTTTTAGGGATTTTTCTTGAAAACAAAAGGATTTTTGCCAAAGGCGTACGAGATTTTTACAGAGTGATACGCCCCTCGCACAAACCAAACTGATGAGAGTGCGAAGAAACGCGTATTTAGTGATTTCACGTTTATCTCCACAGCAGTTACTGGCGAGTCACTAACTCATTTCTTTCCTTTCAGGTTTTCAGATTAATTCGGTTTTCTCTTACAGGATTTAACAGTTTTTCTCTTGTTACAGGTTTATTTTGGTTTTTGTTTCTTTTACAGGAGTTAACAGTCTTCTTTCTACTGATTTCGGTGTTCTCGTTGCGTTTATGGGTTTAATATGATGAGTCCGTTATTTAAGGCTATTTTTAAAGTCGACTTTCGTGTTATCTAAAAGTCGTTTTTGGTCTTGCTTTTCATTCTGCGCACAAAGGATCATGGCTGACAATGGGTCTTTAAATGTCTTCAATAACTGTAACCTTCAAAGATAAGATACAGCTGTATTTCCAAATATAATCGTAGTAATTTGCAAAAAAAATTACGTCATCAGCTGGTACTTAAATTCAGTGGATAACTTGAAAACGAAATGAGATATCAAACAAAAAACTAAACAAGGTTCTGTATCATTCGACAGTGCTGTTCATTTGCACTGAAACTATATATCCATATTGCAGCAATGGAACTGCCAGAACAGTTCAACTGACGTAAACGTTTTTTATCAGTTCAACAACTGCAGTGTGGAAGCATGATTTCTCCGTAGGCCAAATTTGATTTGCAGGCAGTCTGAAATTTCAGTGTGTACCTGCAAAGGACTCTGGGTGACAACAGCTCTTTAAATATTTGAAAGGAAATTATTATACGTCCCCTTCCTTGAAATTTCTTGGTATTAGCGAGAATGGCAAGATTGGTGTCGTTGCTTCTAAATCCAATGCCGTCAAGAAGCATTCTGATGCCTCCTCATGCTCTCCTCTCGAAGCCATCACTATGCCAAGGGAATGCCTAAAAGGATTATGATGTCAACGTTACAAATGACAGGTAAGAAGCACTCAGAAATGGCGCCAGGGAAAAAATGGCAGGGGGCAAATACTGTCTGAGTACCGACATACTGTCTTCCCCTTTCTCTTCCCTTTCTTTCTTAATTCCCTCCTCCCCCGGACTCCTTTCCCCTCCCGTATTTATTGATCAAGAGCGAGACTTGGCGCAAGTCCATTTAGGGACACAAAAGATCAAGGGCGATATGAAACGCGCAGATAAACCAATGCGCAGTTCCGTTGAAGATAAAAATCGCTGCGAGGGAAAATCCGCTGCGGCGGAGCGCAATAGTCTGCACATACCAAATTCCAGGCAATTAAAAGCGGAAAAAGATTACATTTACAGAGCTGTAAAGACAGCAAATGACATGGAAATTGTAATGGTACTGCCAGTAAGGTATGAAGAATTTTATGTAGAGAACCAAGCCAGAAACAAGCACCGATACATGTGAGATGTGAGTGAGCAAATTAGGCCAATCTAAACATGCTCTCCGATCAGGCCTAAATCAATAGTGAAACGGGTCTGCGCATTTCATATCGCCCTTGAAAAGATCTCATAAATTCTATCTCTACTTCGAGATTTTGATCGTTGCAGCAGTTCAGTCAAACGCGTGTTTGGTTTGGTTGCCTTTGGCGGGAAGTTGAATTGAAGAAGAATCAGCCAATTCGGACAAATCATTCCAAATCTTGCATTCTGAAGGTCGGGGCCAAACAATTGGCCCCGTAGGAAATTTTCTGCCATTTCCAGAAGAGTTTGGCAATAAGCCCCTAACTGCAGCGACAACAACAACAACATCAACGAAATAAGATGAGATGAGATGAGATGAGATGAGATGAGATGAGATGAGATGAGATGAGATGAGATGAGATGAGATGAGATGAGATGAGATGAGATGAGATGAGACGAGATGAGATGAAATGAGCGTAAGTTGAGAGTCTTTGTAGTGTGAAGCTATAGGAGCAACTGCTCCGTTTCTTATCGCCCATGCTGAAAATCAAAGAAGATTTCGACCAACGTTTCTATTCATTCATCCAGCATGTTCAAACACAGTTCCGTAATAAACTTGCCGATAAACGAAATGAGCCACTGTGGGAAATCTTAACACAACGGTTAGCTTTTTCACTAAATAATGGCCTTGCCTTGACTTGGTTGGATTCGAATGAGTCTGCAGAGGACAGGTCGAGCATATTCAAATCTTTGCTGGATTTCGCGAAACTCTCCGGTAAGATGAGAGCAAAAGTCAGCCATGACTGTGCGATGTGTGGGCTTTAACTTGTTTTAAAAGTTGTCTTTCCTCTAAAAAGCTGCTTAAAAGAGTCCGTCAAACCGTTCATAAAACACCTGCTCTGACCCACTCAAAAGACTGTGGAAGGAATTCTGAGTTGTTTTGAAGATGTGTGCAGCAGCACCAGAACTGGTGGAAACTTCTGAGATCATTATCTTCTAACATAATGCTACTTTTAAGTACACACATCTTCAAAACAACTCAGAATTCCTTCAACAGTTTTTTGACTGGGAAAGTGACAAATTCTGCTCAAAAATTGTTTCAACAAGTTACAATCAAAATCAGTAAGGAGAAACAACTCACCAAAGAATCATTGGCAGGCAGTTTTTTATTCACATTCCTGATCAATGAAACTACCGCAGTGCTTCTGAATTATTAACTTCTCAGTTCAATGTAAAAGTTTGATAAACATTACGTAATACTCCTATTTTTGATAAAGAAACGAGAATTTGACCCAGTACTGAAAGTTTCTTCAAATTCTCATTTGAGTACCTGAAGCTTCTTCGGGGTCTGTAGAAGGTTTCTCAAATTCACATCATATTCGATAGATTTGCTCGAGCCAAAACATCCGAAGATGCACGAGTGTGCACCTCTGGGTTGTTGCCCAGGGGGGTACTCATTGACTTCAATACGGGGGGGGGTCCATGCCAATATTTGGGGTCCGAAATTTTATGTTCAATCAAAAAAAAAAAAAAAAAAAAAAAAAACAACATGGACAAAAATTCAATAATTGGGGTCCACAAATCTGAAGAAAGAAAGAATCGTGCAATTTGGCCCGAGGGGCATTTCACTCCCAAAAAATCTCGTACTCCTTTGGCAAAAATCCTTTTGTTTTCAGGAAAAATCCATCAAAAATCCGTAAAAATCCTTTTGTTCTCAAAACTCTCGTACGCTTTTTTGAATGAGTGAAACGCCCCTCGATTTGGCCCTGAAGTTGTGAATCATGAAATAAATGTTTAGGTATTATTCAAAAACTGAGAAAAGTCAAGAAGCTCAAATTAAAATCATTCAAAAACATTTCAGGGACCCCAGAAATAGATAACAATATTTGGGGTCTCAAAAACGTTAGACTCAATATTTGGGGTCAACACGATGGCGAATTGTTCGAATTTGAAATGAATTAGGTACAATCTGTCGCACGAGTACGCGGTCGTTCAATGATTGCGCAAGTTTAATGTCATTTTTATTAATATAAAGACTCTCAGTTGTTTTATCATTTCTTTGAATTTCAACTTGCGCAATCATTGAACGACCGCTCGTGCGACAGATTGTACCGAATCCATTTCCAAAGTCCCTAGTCATTTCGAAGAGCACTCCCTTTGTTCTGCCAAGTTCAATCTGTAGGAACTTTGATCACTGTTTTTCAATCTTTTTGGGCAGTCTGCAGGCCAAAAAATTTCAAGAAATCGTTAATATATCGATAAATTGGCATCCGAAAAATCTACAAAAAATAACCCAGTATAATATAGGATCTTGACTAAAGATTCAATCAAAACAACTAAAATTGGCCTAGCGTGTGATTTATCGTGGCATGTCGAAAGTGGGAACTTTTTTCTGGCTCACCCGGTAGTTTCTTAAATGAATAAAGACAACAACAAAATTCTAATCATTGGGACTTTCGAAACCTTCGTGAACATTTTCACATCCCACCTCTGTCTATACATTATTCAAGTTGTACCGAGTAACAAAGTACAACAAGTACAAAAGGTTAATTCAGATTTCTTGATTAGATAAGACATTTCTAAAGTAATATTTTCCATTTCACGAGTTTCTTAATATTTTTAGTGATCTGAGAGTTGACCTTTCTATGAACAGCTTCGTAAAAATAAGTTTGAATGGAACATTTGGCGACTTTTCTCTGAATTACTCTGATCACTAGACACATTGCGCTGTCACTGTGAGATTTACAAATACAAATATCTTGATAAAAAATTGAAAATTTGACCCAACACTGAAAGTTTCTTAAAATTTTCATTATTTGGGTACCAAAAGTTTCTTAACCCTATTTGGACCGGGTTGAAATTTTGATATTTTTGACCGGGGGGGCGTTTTTCGCCCCCCCCCTCTTTTTCTTCAAAACTACAAGAGATATAACAATGAAACTCATACCAATTGTTCTTTGGACAATTAGCTTTACAAAAACAACAATAGAGGTCTAATTGATCACGTGGGTCGTTGCTAGGCAACCAAAAACAATGGGAAAATGGTCAAAATCGAGCTACTGACTCAAACAGCAAGTTTCATCCAGATTAACATGAGATAACAGGCAGAACTGTAGCCAGAAGTAGCAAATAAGAGTAGAGGAAGATATTTACGCGAACAAAATTCAATTTAACTTTCACCTTTTGCTAATTAAGAGCAATTAGCCATTGAATACAGGGTGTCCCAAAAAAATTGTGCCCCGTTTGCCTAAAGATTGCGACAAAATGGCAAAAGATTCTCCCCAAACTTTTGCATGATGCTGCTCTTCAGATGTTCAATTAAAGTTTGCCACCATCCCCGTAAAAATCCGTTGAGAAATTATGGAGCAATGACCTTCAGAAGACCAAATCTGCCTGATGACTAAAACCAGCGGTCGGCCATTTTGTCTTACTACTTTGCAGTGATAAGTATCTTCACGTGAAGTAAGAAATAATTTCTGTGAGGTCAGAAATAGTGGAACTCTCCAAGGATTATCGGAATTTTCACGGAAGCTATGAAATTGGAGGCTGCTGTTTCATTTTCAATCCATGAAGCTTGAAGGTCAGAGCTCCATCATTTCTCACCGGATTTTTACAGGGATGGTTGCAAACTTTAATTGACTATCTGAAGAGCAGCATCATGCAAAAGTTTAGCGAGAATCTTTTGCCGTTTTGTCGCAATCTTCAGACAAACGGGGCACAATTTTTTTGGGACACCCTGTAGACTAATTGAGAATTCTATTGTGAATTATTTTCTATTTTTAGACTTCTAACTAGTGAAAATAGCTAGCAATAAGGAACCTGACACTGTTTTCTGCACGTTTTGAGATATATTGCCTAATTCATTCATTCTATGACGTCATAAACAGAAATGACGTCATGGATATCAAAAGTTGCTGATGTCAGCAAATATGAACAAACTATATATCAAATGAAAGTACTCTTCAAGACCAATCGAATGGTGTATATAACTTTATCATTAGCGCTAATTCCGAGAATTTAGCGAGGATTTTAAGATTTTCTTTGTGATCAGTCTCCAAATAAGGGCATCTGGAGGTCACGTGGTACAACAATGGACCATGAAATTTTTAAAATTTGTTGGCCAATTAAATTTTAGGAAAAGTCAAGGAGTTGCAGCACCATATCTACAACAGCGGTGGAGATATTTGAGAAAGTTTGGTAGGGGGGGGGGGCGAAAAACGCCCCCCCCGGTCCAAATAGGGTTAAGGATTTCTTAGCAGTTTTAGAACATCTAAATTTAAAATTCTATCACAGCTTTCTTTGAATTAAATGGCTTGGAAGGAGCTTTGGAATTTTTGCTGTAAATCTGTCGTGGAAATTTATTGATATGTTGATTAGTTTCAAAATGGTAGCATTTATTAAATTTGAGGCTATGATGTCATCAAATTTCTAAATCCTAAACCAGAAAAGCTACCGATTTCTGCTTTTCACCATATTGTAGGTCTTCATAAACTATGATTTTCATGAAGATTGTATCATTTTTCCTCTATTGTTTTAGGACTTATGATGATTTAAATCTTCTCAAAATTTTCCATCAATTCTTTCAAAAATAATTAAATTGCCGCCATTTTGAAAAAAATCAAGCTATCAAAAAATTTTCATAGCAGATTTACTGCAAAGTACTATAAGTTCCTTTCAAACCATTCAATTAAAAGAAAAATGGAATAGAATTTTACACCGACCTTTTTAAAGATTTGAAAGATTTGAGCCCTATGCTAGTTCATCCTTCATTCTTAAAGGCACTACTTGATTTGATCGCTTCCTACCACATTTGAAACAATATTTTTCTTGCATACTAGCAGCTGCGACAATGCAAATCTTCATGCAATTGAAATAAAGACAGTATAGTATTAATACCATACACACATATCTTTGGAGGGGGGCTGAAAATATTTTCTGCAACATTTGAGAGAGCACCAAAATTTGCAGGACAACCAGAGAGGGGTTATGAAAATTCTGCAAAAAATATCTGTACATGTCTTCCACCCCCTCCCCAGCAAGAATTAGTGACCCATCCCTCGAAATGATTCAAAATTGGGTCAATTCAAACATGCAAAGTTCCATTGGATTTTCTTGAATAAAGAAACAGTTTCTTAAGAATGTTGTAAGAGTAATGAAGCTTCTCGATTGATTCAGTGATCCGAGGGTTAAGTTGCTTACAAAGAGTTTCTTATAAAAAAAATACAAGTATTGCTTTACGGCTACCCTCATTAAAATGAAAAAAATATAGCATACTTTCTGACCATGTAGTTCCAAACATGTACACTGCTCATAATTTCCACGCTACCTATTAACCAAATTTAGGTCCATGACCTACCATTTGGGCGTTTTTGTAAAAAATTACTACCATTCAGAGCCATTGAGGGTAATTCTTAAATTCTTTGCTTTGTCCCTCTTTAACCCATACTAGACTCCTCTTAGGTCCTGATGGGAGGACCCCCGGGAGTTTCGTTCATGCGAAACTCTGATGAGAAGTTACGCACTAAAAATCCATCTAGCATGTAAATATTTCTCCTCAAACAAACACTGATTTTCTCAAAGCTTATGGGTGTTGCCTGGTCTCAGACTATTGACAAAGCAACGGATTTTAGACTTTAGGTTATTTCAGGTCATTCCAGATTATTGCCCATCTGCCTGAACAGCAGGGATGTTTCTATTTTTAGATTGCTAGCATTTTAGAAGAGCCTCGTTAAAATATGTTTTTTCTTTCATATTCAATCATTAAAAACCACAAAACTGAAAGAATACTGAACTACAAACAAATGCTACTGCACAAGAAACTGAAACGAAGCTGCATGGGGTGTGGACTAGCACGCATCCCAAGCAGCCAGCATTTAGTTAAAAAATTTGAGGATACGCGTGCAAGTAACCTCGAAATAACGTAGCACCCCCCCCCCTCCCCTACACTGAGAACAATTTTCACCAATCAAAAAACTGCTCTTAGATTCAAGCAAAACGGTCAAGAAAACTAAAAGCCGTTGCCAGGGCTGTTGCCAAATCAGTCTGTAATCTAACTGAAGTTTCATCACAGAGCAAATCACAAAACCTTTTGCTGGAGCTTAGAAAGAATAGATAACATTCGGGGTGGTAGCTTCCGCCTCAAATAGACGCGAAACTACAAAATGAAGCCTATATAACATCTTAAAGGCCAATTTCCAGTCAGTGGAATATTCTGAGCAGGTGGAATTTCTATTGCATGCGAAAAAAAATTTGCATAGAAAGTTACGGTTTGAAACCTGCAATTGAATAGAAAGTTACGGTTTGAGACCTTTTATAGTCTAAAATTCCGCCCGCTCGGAAAATTAGCCTTAAGTGAGCATTGGCCAAAGCTGCCAGAGCAAACGATTGCACTTAATACATACCTCTTTCGATTGCAAAGAATGTGATTGATACCACACCTTTTACAGATTTTCGATAGACTGATTGGTTCCAGAGTAATAAATACATTTCTGGAGAGAAGGAATTCTGAAAACAGGCTTTCCCTGCTCATTGGAGCGAATAGCAGAGTTACCTTAACAGAATTAGCACATTAAAAGACCATTCATTAAACCACGCGCGCTTCTTCAGGTGATTTCATTGAAAACCCTCACGCCAACTCTTGCAATGCTGGTTTCATTCTTCCCCCATTGATCGTTAAGGACTTTCGAAGCTACTACGCAGTTTTTTAGCTTTTGACATCAAAACTTCAGCCATTCGAGATCAAAACAAACTAAGTGTATTAAACGGACCACCGGAGCATAGGACAAAATGTCTTCTTTGTGTAAAATGGTTCAATAAAGGTTTATTTTCATTTCTGTGGCCAAAATTTCTTTGCTTATTATTCTTTGGTTATTGATACACGAGTTTGCTATGTCAGTGTACTAAATCTTCATTGAATAAGAAACGGTAGCTTGTTGTAAATTTGGGTTGTGAATTTTAACAGACCAAAATTCAGCAGAATTCAAAGTATTACAGGGTGTATAAAACAGGCTATCGGTCAAAATGCTTAGATTTCTCAAAAGCAGAAAGTTTGCTGTAGATAGACAGCGAGGGACAAATGCACTTTGGCGGACACAGTTTCCAAGGAAAACAGAGGTTGAATTGAATTGTATTGTTAAAACTAACTGCTGATTGGCTTTCTAAACAATAATGCTGTAAATCCTATCATGTGATTGGATAATGCAAGATTCGAACGTAATTCGACTAATTCGCACTTACTGGAGAACGTCAACATGACTTAAATATGGCCTAAAACTGCAGCAGGAACAGGCAATTAATGAGTTCGTTTCGCTACAATTTTGGGGGCTGCCACCTCCAAGCCCGCGCTGGTTCAATAGGTATACTTTAATTTTAGTACTGATGCAGTTTCCTTCCAAAATCGGTACAAAATTCAAACACAGAGAAATGTTAAAAGTGTGTCCACTAAAGTGTAAACTAGCCAAGTGACTCTGCTGTCCGCTCTAGTGAGCAGCAAGTTGCCGTTTTGCAAAACCACTCTCCTCAGTTTACAGTTAATTTCGCCAATTTCGACGTTAATTTCGACCTATCGAAAAGTAGTAAAAAGGACGAGGTTCTGCATATTCTGGGCAATCGAAAGATACACGGATCGTAATGTTTCCGTCGACGTTGGCTTTGCAAGTTATGTTTAAAAGCGTTCTGTTGATTTCAGAAAAGTAGAGCTATCTCCAACACTACTCGAGAATTTACACGAATATTTTGATTATAAATAAAAGATATAGCTTTGAATGTAATGATAAGACGTTTCGGGCATAACCCTTCATTAGTTCCGGGCATAACTCTTCATTACTGATGAAGAGTTATGCCCGAAACGTCTTATCATTATATTCAAAGCTATATTTTTTATCTAGAATCAAAATCTTCGAGTACATTTAAAGAATCATAACCACACGTACAAACAATCATATATTTACCACTCGAAAATGCTAGATTTTCTTTCGCTCCATCTTTAGGTAGGTTGTTAATCTGAATTTGCCAAGCCTGATTGAAAAAGCTAGGCTAGATTCTTTGCTATCAAATCTTATATCTGTTCACTTTTCGACATCGAGGGGGAAAACCACTGTCAGCAGATTAGCACATACAAATGTGCCTGCTGGTGGGGTCTCAGTTTCAAACCAAACGACACTTGGCCATCTTGCTACAACTTATTCCAGAAAAAGTATATGCTTCCAATATTTTGTTCCGACAGGTGCTCAAACTTCTCTCATTGAAGGCATGTCTCCACTGTTTTCCGCCAAGGCATACCCCTAGGAGTTTTCTTCATAACGAAAAATCCATTACGAATACTACTTAAAGGTAATTCTAAAATTGTCCCTTTGAAATATTCCATCGTGTGTCTTTGAGTTAATCACCAACTGTTAAATATATTTCATAGAATATTTCTTTTCTCTGTATATTTACAGTTACAATTACAGTTACAGTTACAGTTACAGTTACAGTTACAGTTACAGTTACGGTTACAGTTACAGTTGCAGTTACAGATAGTCACAGTTAAAAGTTACACAGTTGCAGTTACATTTAACAGTTGCAGTTGCAGTTGCAGTTGCAGTTGCAGTTGCAGTTGCAGTTGCAGTTGCAGTTGCAGTTACAGTTACAGTTACATCTACAAAAAAAAAAAAAAAAAAAAAAAAATTACAGTTACAGTTACAGTTACAGTTACAGTTACAGTTGCAGTTACAGTTGCAGTTACAGATAGTCACAGTTAAAAGTTACACAGTTGCAGTTACATTTAACAGTTGCAGTTGCAGTTGCAGTTGCAGTTGCAGTTGCAGTTGCAGTTGCAGTTGCAGTTGCAGTTGCAGTTGCAGTTACAGTTGCAGTTACAGTTACATCTACGCTTACAGTTAGTTACAGTTAAAAGTTACACAGTTTCAATTACATTTAACAGTTGCAGTTGCAGTTGTAGTTGCAGTTGCAGTTGCAATTGCAGTTGCAGTTGCAGTTGCATTTGCAGTTAACATTTGCAGCTACAGTTAACAGTTGCAGTTAGGGTTATAGTTACAGTTACAGTTAACATTTGCAGTTGCAGTTAACAGTTGCAGTTGCAGTTACGGTTACAGTTAACATTTGCAGTTACAGTTATAGTTAACAGTTGCAGTTATCAGTTGCAGTTAACAGTTGCAGTTACAGAGAATATTTCTTTTCCTTCAGGTAGCAGGTTAAATCTCCTGAATTCTCGCATGTGAACAAGCAGTCTAACTTACGGGCATCCATCGTTCTACGGTCTGGAAAATAGCCTACAGCCTGTCTATGCAAGCAGATGTCAGGTTACGTAAGAGTACACGGGACGAGCTAGGAACAAAGGTGAGCTCAATGAAAGAGATTCCTTGCTCATGAATATTAAAAGCTTTAGCAAAAGCCGTGAAAAAGCATCATCCTTCCACAGCAGTTGGCTAATAAACATATTAATGCTTTGTTTCGTCAGACGAAAACAATCTTGCTGTGCAGCAGCAGCATATAAAAGCAGGCTTCATGTTGTTACTCCTCATTCACAACTAGCTGCATCCACGAGCAGTGCTCATCTGTAACACGACTTTCATAATCATACACACAAATCACTAGCGAGATGTTTGGTAAAAACAAACTACAACCCTCTACATTTAAGACAATAGCTGCGCTAACTGTCATACCACAAGAAGTGAGAGAGGGCACAGAAACATCGGACGATCAATTTATCTGTCCAATTCATGGGGAAGTAAAAAGACGAAAATCACAACAGAGATATGTAAGTAAATTTTGCATTTCAAGCTATCTTTTCTATTCTTTATCACACGTTGATTTAATGTATTGGTTGGATGTAAGCAAAATAGCTACTTCAAACTATACTATTATTCCGTGTCCTTGCACGTCGATTGGACATATTAGTTAACTGTAACATATAGTGATGTAAAATTGATGGGATAACATTTTACAAGGTACAATTTACCGTAACACGAGATTTACTAAATGAACCTAAAGGAATGCAATCCAAAGTGATGTCCTCCAATGCAATGTAATGTTGTGTGAGGAACCTTAAATCAACAGAGCTTAATTTCTGCCGTCATGAAATTAATGTTTTGATATTTGATACAGCGCACAGACAGCGCAATGTAACTTCCATTTTAATTGAAGATAACGCCATGTAATGTAACGCCAAGTAGTGCAAGTGATCAAACGCAATGCAACGTCAAATAGCGTAATTTAAAATGATCTAACGCAACGAATTGTCATATAACGTAAGTAATGAAGAACATTACATAATAGGAAATATCACCATCCCAGTATCCACGTAAAAGGAAGGTGATGTAATGTACTGAATTATAAAAACAAGAAACAACATGTCATTATGTCATTTGACTTGACAATTGCAATGTAGTAAAAGTGGCTGAGAAAATGTGTCCATTTCTTTGAGGGCAGGCTATCTTGGAGAAATGAACGATAAACTCATTTGTTAAAAAGAAACAGTGCGAACTGTTGTGTTATGTTAACTGTCAAATGATACAGCAAGGAATCATTTGTCTGTAATTCCCGAAGGTGCGTTCTACGTTCAGCATACAATGCATTTGTGTGTACTAAATCCACCAATGGGAATTATAGACAAATGATTCTTCATTATCGTTAATATGTCATTTAACAATGAACATAAGGCAACACAAACGACTATTAATCTATTTTTTCGTGACTTTCGAAGAACTTTCACCAGTGCAGTGATAAGATAAATATTTAATAAGAGTAAACATTTCTTGTGGTCCCTCAGAAGAATTTTCCGAGCGGACGGAATTGTACACAATAAAAAGTTTGCCACGCGTAACATTCTATTCAAATTCAAAGCGATAAGTCCTCTCGTAAACAAAACATTTTCAGCCCGCTCGGAAAATTCTACGAATGGAAATCAGCCTTACTTAAGAGATATTGGAAAATTTCCATGGGGCAGTTTTCTCGTACTTCCGCACTTGACGTCTCGCTCGTTCCTTTGGCAATCAAAACAATCGTTCTTTTGGGAATCAAAACAATCATGATTCTATTGTTTAAGATTTTACCATTGTTTCATTTCAAAGCATTTAAATCGGGCTGGTTGAATTTGAATGAAATCTTGATTGTTTTGATTGTCAAAGGAACAAAAGGAGTATTTCGCGTAGTTAGTACAAAAAGCCTCTCAATGATTTCTAAATCCAGGAGCCCTCCATATCGATTGATATAATAGACTGCCCTTTGTATATTTGCTTTATATTTTTAGTCATCCGTTGTGGAGTTAGTGTCAAAGTTGCTTTTCAAAGTCTATTCTCTAGCTATCATTATTCTAATGTCCTTATTTTTCATTTTAGCGCAAAGACTCCTCGTCTAGTCCACTGGAACGCATAAAGACATTTTTTGGCAAGAGCGACCTGGAGATCAAACTAGCTACACACGGAATTAAAGCAAAAGTCAGTAAAGCAAAGATAAGAGCACTTCATGATGTCAGCAAAAAATCAAATTTATTGGCAGCCGAAGAACTCAATGCACTGAGTATTGATAAATTGAGAGAACTACGTGACGCATTTGACAGAGAAGTCTCAAAACTGAACTCAGATATGACACAGTTGCTGGAGGAAAAGCACGTTATGGCTGACAAAAACAACATATTAAAGAAAGAATCTAAAGACTTGGAAGAAAAAGTCAAGGAGATGCTTCGGCCATGGGTGAATCGATATCCACACTCAGACGAATTGACAAGAGCTTATTTGATAAACTAGATGGGCAATTTCTAACACTGAATCCATTTATAAAATGAGTAGCTGGTAGATTTCTATGTGGCTTTTGTATAAATTTTTAGCAAATTTATAATAATGCTTGGTAACAAAGCCTCTTTTTCTACTGCAGATCTCAAAACTTAATATACGCAAGACGAGAGGGTTGTCTTCTAAAATTCGAAACCACCAAGAAAGTACCCGAAACATGGGGGAGGGGGAGTCCTTGGCTAAATTTTGGGTAGGGGTCTGCCGCGAGCAACCTCGTCCCCAGAGCCTCATCCTAATATGACGAAAGGCCCTGGGGACGAGGTTGTGCCGCGAGCATATTCAAAATGGTACCACTGGCTAGACTAATATTTACAAAAATGGTACCCTTGGCTAGATCAATTTGACCATTCTCTGAACCAATTTTTACGAAAATGGCACCCTTGGCTAGACCAATTTTGACCATTCTTGGACCAATATTGTCAAATTTGTACCAAATATGATATCATGACCGTTCGCTACACCAATATTGTCAAAAATGATACCCTTGGCTAGACTGTTGCTAGGCTAAAATTGCAAAAAAGTATACCCTTGGCTAGACTAGAAGTACGAAAAAGTATACCCTTTCTTCGAGGCACATCTACGGGTACCTTTACTATGGAACCCCCCCTTGACCCGAAACGTCTTCGAGTGGCACAAAGGATGAAGATACCAGCATAACCTTCAACTATTCAAAAAGATTGCAAGAACACAAAGGGAACTTCTGGTACTTTAGTTTGAAAATATTTGACATCTTGATTGTTTTCGGAATAGACCGTTTAGCTATTCTGAAAAGAATCAGAATCGAACGATATTTTGTTACATTCTTAAGAGTTTTCGAATGTGCACAATGGTGATAGACGCTCTAACGTAGCCTGCGTGCAGACTCTACTGATTCCCTGAAGAGAAGTGAGGTTCCTCCTCCAGTAGAGTCTGTGCATCAATTGTTTATGACTCACCTGGCATCAAAATATGAAACAGAAAGTGGCATTCTTGAAAACAGTGTCCAAATGTGAAAGCAAAAATCAAGCTTTTAGGCATCACATAAGAAGTCACAGCCTACTGTGGATTACAGTATCAGATTAACTGAATAGAAACGTCTTATTACAGCTGGATCTAATCGGAAAAAAGACGAGATCTTGCATGCAAATAAACGTCCTGCATAGACAGGACAGGATATTGTAAGCAGGAAAACAGACCTGACAGCATAGGTATAGTGTATTGAGCGGTGAGGACTCGCAATTTTGTCGTCGTTGCTCCCTCCCACGGGGCTCATATTATTCAGCATCATACGCCTATGCTATATAGTCTGTTCATAACTAAGTTGAGATGAACAGTTTAAGCGCACCAAAGGCAAACTGAGTGGAGGTCTTGCCGTTCGATTCGTTCGAAGACGTTCGATTTTTCTTCAGATCTCTCTTAAGATTGTAGTCTCTGTCTTGAATCTGTTTGGTCGTGAGTCATTGTATGAGTGAAAATAAAAACGTCAGATTAAAAACGTTGAACGAATGCAAGGAATCACGTCGTCAGTCTAGAGCGAAACTACGACATGCAATCCTGCCAACGCAACAGTTTGTTGTAAACATCATTTTGTGATTACGTCAAGAAACTGTACTTTTCTTGCAGCGCGGCAAGCTTTCACATGTGAGGTATCACCTGTTCTTCACCAGGATCCGGCTTAGCCGAAACAGTGTGTCTGCCAAGATAACATGACATGCTAGGCGCAATGATTTTCTTTGAAGTAAGAAGTTAAAAAACATAACCAAATGAACGTCTTGTCGTCTTGTCTTGCCAAGACATTTCCTGCATTCCATTGCAGTAATAGAGAACTGAGTCTGAGACAGTTGGCAATTTCATGAATCATTTGTATGGTGACCATCTATATGTATACTTATAAAAAACTGCATGTTTTTCGATCTGACATCTAATATTAAAGAGACCTAGGTATTGTTCTTATTTCTGTAATGTTTTGTTGCAGTTGCGTAGTTTTAAGTAGTTTTCCTTCTCTTTTTTATCTCCATGTTAATGCCCTCGTGGCAGACACAGCATTTTGCTCCCCAGGGTTATCGTCCTAGTAGTATTGTAGAGGCATTTGGCATTCATAATATTTGGCATTCATGACCCAACAGGTTTATCCTATCTCACTCAACTCAGGGTTGGTCTCAGTAAACTAAACTTTCACAAATTCAAGCACAATTTTAGGGATACCATAAATCCAATGTGCCCTACGAACGATGGTATTGAGGATACGGAACACTTTTTGTTGCTTTGCCCTTCCCTTGCAGTACCACGCAGAGATCTTCTCGCTGGAGTTTTAGATTTGCTGCGACCATATGGATACACCAATGTCCAAAATAATGTTCTACTGCAGATTTTATTGTTTGGTGATAAAAATTTCCCAGACGAACTTAACAAAAATATACTCCTTCTGACTCTAAAATTTATCCACAAATCTGGTCGATTCGGTTAGAAAATTCCAAAAAAACTCCGTTATAAGTCACTTCATCACAGCCACAATGTTACATGTCCCATTTTAGTTTATTTTGTTTTTGTTCTTGATTTTCTTTAGTTAAGTCATGTATTTTTAAA
>REGL01000249.1:22525-34600 GCA_004194395.1 Aurelia aurita complex sp. Pacific
CACAACAAAAATTTGTCCTCTCTCAAGTCTTTTTGGAGCACCTCAAATGAAAAATTGCCAAAACCTTTTCTGTAAAGATATGAAGCTAAGTTATAAAGTTGATTTTTCAGCCTATGTCATAATTTCGCCCCACTGTGGATAAGGTGCAACAAATGAAAAGAATGCATAGCTAGGGATAACATTCATTCTGAGCATGTGTTGGTTGGCTGTTTGTGCATTACAGTACATCTAATTTTCTAATTAGGAGATTATAAGAATCGCATTTTGTTCCTCATTCTGCATATGAATTCTGATGTAATATGTTCTTATTCGATAGATAGTTTTACATACTGTAAGTAGAGCTTACCATTAGAGCAGCAAATGAAATCTGGCAAAGCATTCCATCACATAGAACTCATTGTTAACTTCAGACCTTAGAATGTAGTCTATTCTCTGTAACTGTAATATGTGTGGAGATTCCTTCTCTTTAATCATCGTCATATTTTGTTTCAAGGTTCTGGTGTTACGACAGAAGATTAAAGAAACGTTATATTACTGTATATACTGTAAGCACACACTGATGACAGGTATACACAGTTACTATTCAGAGATAATAGTGCACTGGTGTTGGTTCTGCTATGACATTGAACAATTGATATTATTATTATTATTACTATTATGTCTTTTCGAAGATATCATGATGTATAGCTATATATGCAGATAAATTTGGTATCTTTAGTTGGCAGGGCCGTCATAAAGAAAGTCGAGGAGGGGGAGCGTAAACCCTAGATTTTTTGACAAAGGGCATGGTTATTGGGCGTGGTTGTTTAAAAATCAACCATCTTGCGTTGTGATACATCTTCTTGATATGACAGTCACCCCTTCTTTTGAAACGCCTGATTTTTGAAAATGCTGTTCGTCAATTTATTGGTTTATCTTCTTTCTCCGGGAGATATCAGTATTTGGAGTGATTTAAGCTAGATGAAGGAGTAAAGTGAGACTCATGACCATCATCGCATTTTTCTTTCTTCTTCTGCTAGAGCGATTTCCTGCCAACTCACCGACTTCTACTGGTTAACCTATCATGAATATTGCAATCATGATAGATACTAAAAATGAAAAAAAACGAGACTTCGTGCCAATTCTACCGGCTTTGATCTCCACTTTTATAACCAATCGATTGACGATTCTTTCAGCTTTATTTGAATTATCAAAAATACCATGTTGCTTGAACACTTTATCATTGTGGTATCATCAATCACCAACAACGAAAAACTTTTTTGCATCAAAGAACTGGCGAAGGTTTAACTGTGATATGTAATGGAGACAGATAAACTGTAACTTTGCAGTTACAAGAAATGTATTTGCAATGCGAAATATTGGGAACACAGACAAAACACGGAAAGATGCAAAGAGTAAGCTAAAACAATCAAGAATATGGGTATAACATCGTTTCGTCACTAGCAAATTGAAAGATTTATGGGTCATTTCTGTTTGCTTAATGCTGAGTCCATGACATTTTGTATAGAATCGTTGATAGAAGGAAGTTACATCATGGATAAACAATTTAGGTATGGCATTGCGAACGAAGCGAGCAAAATATCCCGTATCTGCTACGGTTACCTTCGTGTAACACAACCAACTTGATTTACCGTTCGAAATTCTCATGGCAGCAAGGCCCTGAAGAATAGCAGGATTGGGGCTTTCGACTTTTGGATGAGAATTTGCTGACAAATGCTGGCACGAGCATCATTTGCCGACATCCACTGTTCCAGGGGGTGTCACACCCCCCTCTGCACCCCCTATCATGACAGCACTGTTCGTTGGAATTTGGGTGCCCTCAATTTTCTTTCAAACTTTATTGAATCCAAAATATCAAATGGAATTTAAAGATTCTCAAGAAATGAATACAATTAACTGTAGAGAGCACCTACAGGGATGGATTTGCTAGATTCTTCCAGCAAGCAATCACAAAGCTTCAATACATTTACAGGGTGTCCTAAAATTATTTTGCGACATTTGATTGAATATAAAAAGGACGATAAAGTGAATTGGCTCCACGATAAGATAACCCTGTTCTTAAAAACTTAAATTGATTTTAAGCAACAGATTCTTACAAATCCGCCGACTGAATTACGAGCTTTCAACGATTGCGTTGGCACGAAAGCTGAAACCAGAAACCCCTAAATGACTTTTTTTGCGAAAAAATCCCAAANAGAATGTAGTCTATTCTCTGTAATATGTGTGGAGATTCCTTCTCTTTAATCATCGTCATATTTTGTTTCAAGGTTCTGGTGTTACGACAGAAGATTAAAGAAACGTTATATTACTGTATATACTGTAAGCACACACTGATGACAGGTATACACAGTTACTATTCAGAGATAATAGTGCACTGGTGTTGGTTCTGCTATGACATTGAACAATTGATATTATTATTATTATTACTATTATGTCTTTTCGAAGATATCATGATGTATAGCTATATATGCAGATAAATTTTGGTATCTTTAGTTGGCAGGGCCGTCATAAAGGAAGTCGAGGAGGGGGAGCGTAAACCCTAGATTTTTTGACAAAGGGCATGGTTATTGGGCGTGGTTGTTTAAAAATCAACTATCTTATTTTTGAAAATGCTGTTCGTCAATTTATTGGTTTATCTTCTTTCTCCGGGAGATATCAGTATTTGGAGTGATGTAAGCTAGATGAAGGAGTAAAGTGAGACTCATGACCATCATCGCACTTTTTCTTTCTTCTTCTGCTAGAGCAACTAACTTACTGATTTCCTGGCAACTCACCGACTTCTACTGGTTAACCTATCATGAATATTGCAATCATGATAGATACTAAAATGCAAAGAAAACGAGACTTCGTGCCAATTCTACCGGCTTTGATCTCCACTTTTATAACCAATCGATTGACGATTCTTTCAGCTTTATTTGAATTATCAAAAATACCATGTTGCTTGAACACTTTGTCATTGTGGTATCATCAATCACCAACAACGAAAAACTTTTTGCATCAAAGAACTGGCGAAGGTTTAACTGTGATATGTAATGGAGACAGATAAACTGTAACTTTGCAGTTACAAGAAATATATTTGCAATGCGAAATATTGGGAACACAGACAAAACACGGAAAGATGCAAAGAGTAAGCTAAAACAATCAAGAATATGGGTATAACATCGTTTCGTCACTAGCAAATTGAAAGATTTATGGGTCATTTCTGTTTGCTTAATGCTGAGTCCATGACATTTTGTATAGAATCGTTGATAGAAGGAAGTTACATCATGGATAAACAATTTAGGTATGGCATTGCAAACGAAGCGAGCAAAACATCCCGTATCTGCTACGGTTACCTTCGTGTAACACAACCAACTTGATTTACCGTTCTAAATTCTCATGGCAGCAAGGCCCTGAAGAATAGCAGGATTGGCTCAGTCGGGCAAAAATGTTGGTAAACAATGGACTTTGTGTCGGGCCGCCCCCCTAGATTTTTTCTTCCCGTACGCTTATGGCTGGCACGAGCATCATATGCCGACATGCACTGTTCCAGGGGGTGTCACACCCCCCTCTGCACCCCCTATCATGACAGCACTGTTCGTTGGAATTTGGGTGCCCTCAGTTTTCTTTCAAACTTTATTTAATTCAAAATATTAAATGGAATTTAAAGATTCTCAAGAAATGAATACAATTAACTGTAGAGAGCACCTACAGGGATGGATTTGCTAGATTCTTCCAGCAAGCAATCACAAAGCTTCAATACATTTACAGGGTGTCCTAAAATTATTTTGCGACATTTGATTGAATATAAAAATGACGATAAAGTGAATTGGCTCCACGATAAGATAACCCTGTTCTTAAAAACTTAAATTGATTTTAAACAACAGATTCTTACAAATCCGCCGACTGAATTACGAGCTTTCAACGATTGCGTTGGCATGAAAGCTGAAACCAGAAACCCCTAAATGACTTTTTTTGCGAAAGTATCCCAAAATAAAGGTAAAAGAAGGCNAGAAATGAATACAATTAACTGTAGAGAGCACCTACAGGGATGGATTTGCTAGATTCTTCCAGCAAGCAATCACAAAGCTTCAATACATTTACAGGGTGTCCTAAAATTATTTTGCGACATTTGATTGAATATAAAAAGGACGATAAAGTGAATTGGCTCCACGATAAGATAACCCTGTTCTTAAAAACTTAAATTGATTTTAAGCAACAGATTCTTACAAATCCGCCGACTGAATTACGAGCTTTCAACGATTGCGTTGGCACGAAAGCTGAAACCAGAAACCCCTAAATGACTTTTTTTGCGAAAAAATCCCAAAATAAAGGTAAAAGAAGGCAGTCCATCATCATACGTTGAGTGAACCAAATAGGGCTTCAAAAGTAAATTGTTGCAGCCATTGTCAAATTTGCTTAAGAATGCAAGAATTCAAAATACCTTAAATGAAAATTTAATTGAATTAGATGAAAATTTAATTGATGAGAGACTGATTATTTCAAGCTTTGCTCAATAGACTTCCTCGAAGCATCCATCAGCTTGATTTCATGTTGTTGGAAGTTAGGTTTTCCAAAGTCCTTTCCAGATTCCATTTGGGTTGTGTTGAAATAAACGAAGGCCAAAGCAAACAATAGCCATGCGCTACTTTTACTATTAATGCTTTTGAGAAGCCTTTGGTTTCAGCTTTCGCACAAACTTAAACTTCAAAAGCTTGTAGCTCCGTGAATAGTAAGCGGATTTGCAAGATTCTGGTGCCAAACATTGATTTAAGATCTGAGGAACAGGGTTATCTTACCACGGAGCCCGTTCATTATATCGTTATCTTTTTATATTTAATCAAACGTTGAACACCTTTTTAGGACACCATGTGGTATAGGTCCTGTACCATTAACAGTATTCTCATGCCTAGTAATTTTAAGAATTCTTGAGAACATTTTAGTTGTTTGAAAATTCTTGTTTGAACGTTTAACATTCCTACCACCAGTCAATCATTAGTATCGGAAATGAAAATTCTTAAAAAGTCTTCCCATACGTGCGCAATGTCTGTACTACATAGCTGTATTTCATACTTGTGATATACTGAGATTCATACATTAAATCATTCGGTGAAAATCTTAACATTAAATTGGAACACTGTTCCAATTCCTTTGCAACAAATATCTGAGTTTCTTTACTCGCCACAATACCTTCCTGGTATTTTGCATTTGGCATTAATGGATTCAAGAATTTAACATCAAAAATTTCTTAGCACCGCAATAATTCCAAGTGCAGCATGGAATAAAATATAAAACAGTCGACTCACATGGTCGCTGATATTTAGGCACCTCTTTTAAGATGGAATCAAATTTTATGATGTCCTCGACGAACAAAAGTGCTAAGATTTAGTTGATCGACGCCAAAAATTTTTCATTGATATCAGAACGTGATTTCTAACTCTGATTTAGACATGAAGTTGTTTAAATTAAAATAAGAAACAAGTGAAGAACATTTAATTCCAAAACATGAAGAAATTGTGGAAAATGATGTCAACTTTTAGTGCCAAAGTTTCTTGTAAAAGCATTTTAATTATCTCCTCTTATTGTAGGAATGTTTCCATTTGTTTCAATTTCTTCGGGACAAACAGTTTTCGACAGGCATTGTATCTTCTCGGCAGAAGATCAAAAAGTACTAGACATGTGATGCTTTAGTCCCAAGCAGCCGTTCGCCATGCTCCAGCCAGCAAAGATATCAAATCTTTAAAAAGATTGCATGGATGGTTAATGTCTCTTACGTTTGATTTAATGTCTTGAAAAGAACTTCGGCTACTTTGCAATAGTTCTTCGTGCAAAACTTCAATTATTTTTAGAATTGTAGTGGTTTTCTTTTTATTGAAACAATTCATGGAAAGTTCTGAAACAAGATAAAATCATCTCAAATTGATAAAGGAAAACGGAATAATCTTCAAGAAAACAATAGTTTATGAAGGTCTGTGACATCGCAGTAAGCCTAAGCCGAAATCTGTAACATTTCTGGTTTATGACTTAGCAATATGATGCGTCACAACTTCAAAACTGGTTGAAATGAAGGAAACTCTGTAATTCTGAGTATAACCTAGGTATCATATAAACATACCCACGAATAATTGAAGCAAAGTACCTGAAGTTAGCCATCAAATCAAACGTACGATTCATGAACCATCTTTGCAATCTGCTTGTTAGATCTGATGCCCTGTGTACCTCTTAGTTCTCCCCTATTTCCCTTGTCCCTTCCAGAAAGATCTGCCAAATCGGTAAGAGTTGAGCTGCATCATCTCGCTGCTATAAGACCTCAATAGACTTAGTGATACTCCTTTAAATCAGTCAGTATTCATTTAGATGCTGCTCTTTTTCTGATGTAAACTTTTAATTTAGATTGAAATTAGGGTAGCAGCCCTTATAGCGTAGATGCCTTATTAAAAAGAAATTTATTAAGCTATGAAAATTATGTTTATGTCTCAGTGTGTCTGTCAATTTTCAACGACATTGGAAGTACAGGTCTCTTACACCACGTTCACGTTGAGTCGGACGCCTTCGCAGTTCCTCTGTCATCTTTCTCCGGGCTTTCTCACTAAAACAAAAAATAAGTGGTAAAGAATAGAATTAGCAAGATAAAATGGAGCTTTTTGCCAGCAATTTATTTCAGGTTGGCTGAAAGGATTTCTAGCTATTGAAAGCTAATTTAGAATGCATTCACACGATGCCGGCACATTTGAAAACGGTGAAAATGTGACGGATAGGCCTCCCTTTCACACCATAACGGCACATTCCGCTTCAGGACTATTGAAGTGCAGTAGATTAGGGATGCATTTGCCACAGTTAAGACAACAAAGAGCTTTGGGACTGACAACATCTCTAGCTACTTTCTGAAAACTCGCTCGCGTTCTTGTTTAATACGTCAGTGGTTTTCCCGACTCATGGAAAGTAGCAGAGTTACTCCAATTTTCAAAGATAGAGATAAGAGTGACAAATCTAACTATCGACCAATATCAGTCTTGCCTTTCATCTCCAGGCTCTTTGAAAAATGAGTAACAAATCAGCTGTACCAGTATATGAACGATAACGGTCACTTTCATTTGGCCAATCTGGCTTTTTGTGGCTTCATTCAACATCAACATACTGACTTAAAAGTACTGATGACTGGTTAGCCTGCGTGCAGACTTTCGTATGCGCGCAGGCTAATGACTGGTACAATGGAATGGATCTTGGTAAGCTTGTGGGTCTAGTGTTCATTGACCTCAAAAAGGCATTTGACACTGTAGATCATAACATTCTACAAAAGCTTGAGCTTTACGGTATACAGCAACGTGAACTCTTTTGGTTTAAATCCTACCTTTCCAATCGGAAACAGTTCTGTAGGGTTAATGGCGTTTATTCAAAAATTGGGGACATAGAAGTCGGTGTTCCACAAGATTCATATCTTGGCCCTCTTCTCTTCCTCATCTATATCAATGATCTCCCACAAACTGTCCAAGATTCTACAATGTTCATGTATGCTGATGACACCAGTTTGTGCTACCAGTACTGGGAATAAACACACTTCCTGCAAGGTAGGCACCCTTGATCTGACCGTTCGTAGAAGAGATCTTTGAACGTTAGTATAAACTATGAGCATTCGAATTTCATGCCGCACTACAACTTTCATGAGTATCTTATTTCCTTCGTGTTGGTTTTGTGCCGTGTAGGGGCTCCAAACTTATCGCAATTTTTAACTTACTTTCTGGCTAAAAATGTTTTTTGTAAAATATTTGCTCAAAATTCTATTTTCCATTTCCTAATTTTGTCGTAATTGTGCTGACTTATTTGGGTTTGACACGAAGACACAAAAGGAAATTGAAATATTGATAACGTCTATCACACTTTTTTGATTTTCNATAGTTACCTCACAAACAGGCTACAAAGAGTGAAGATAAATGGTACCTACAGTAACTGGCAACAAGTAAAATCTGGTGTTCCACAGGGTTCAGTTCTTGGACCTTTACTGTTCAATCTATTTATTAATGATTTCATATACGCGATCGAGAACTCACAAGTTTGCAACTTTGCCGATGACAACACTATCTACTCATGTGAAGATAGCATAGATAACATTTTGAGATCCCTCAAAGGAGACATAAATAATGCCTTAAAATGGTTCAAGGACAACCGAATGGTAGCTAACCCAGACAAGTTTCAGGTTATTTTCATGGGTCTTGAAAAGGGTCAAAAAGTGAGCCTTGAAATAAATGGTCAACCTATCAAGACAACCGATGAGGTTAAACTCCTTGGAATAACGATTGACTCAAAGCTACAGTTTCATAATCATGTTGAAGGTATTTGCAAAAAGGCAAGTCAAAAAGTAAAGGCGTTCTCTCGTATTGCTGGGTTTCTACAAAAGGATAAAGCAAACATACTATACAAAACTTTCATAAAGTCAGCCTTTAACTATTGTCCACTGATATGGATGTTTTGTGGTAAAACAACTAACAACAGAATAAACCGGCTACATAAGCGTGCCTTGAGAGTTCTCCATGGCGATTATACATCTACCTTTGAAGAACTACTGGCAAGGTCGGAAGAGATAACGATCCATTGTAGCAATCTGCAAAAGCTAATGGTCGAAATATACGAATGCACCAATTTCATTAGTCCTTCTATTTTGTCAGAGTTTTTCGCAACGAAAGAAATCACATATGACCTAAGAATAAAGAATCTACTCCAGGTGCCAAAAGTTAAGACATCGTCATATGGACAAAGTTCCCTATCGTTCAGAGGTAGTATACTTTGGAACACTTTGTCAGACAACATAAAATCCGCACAAAATACAAAACAGTTTAAAACAATGATCAAAAATTGGAAGGGAGAACAATGCCGATGCAACATTTGTAAATAGGGTTTGTAATTAGATAGTTGGTTTTTATTAGTTTGTATTAACTAGACATTTCACCAACTGTAAATAAATGAATTATTATTATTATTATTATTATGTATGTATGTATGTATGTATCATTTTGCCACAATTACAATTATTTACAAGTTATATAATATAGAAATAGATACAATACAATAAATAATGTTAAAAACGTAAAGGAAAAACACCCCTAATTACAGTGGCAGGGATAGCATTAAAAGGTCAAGATGACCTTAATTCCATAATGGTCCCCTTAGAGGTGCTGGTACAACGAAAAACGTAAGAAAAAAAAATATACTAAACTGTAGTTTGTTTTCGGTATAAAACATGGTTTATAAGACCATACCATGATCGGGAGAGATGATGACAAGTCTTAATAGAAGACATATATGTCATCTTCCTCTTTTTGTATGTTTTGGAAAAAATTCTCTTTGATTTTATGTTTGAACAACCCGGCCCAGGTCAACAAATGTTGTGAATCTGAATTTGTAAGCGCTGCAAAGGATGCGAAGCAAACCTTTTTCAAGCATCTGTTGAAGCAAAAACAATGACGTCTGAAGGTCCTGAGACGAAAAACTCTCTGAGAATCTTTTAACTTTAAGATGAATTTAACAGTGATAGCACAGATAATATCCTCTTCCTCCATTTTGTTTGAACATTAGGGCAAAAATATACGCAAATGCTAGACATTTGCCTTCAATACAGCTCTGAGACTATTTCGTACAACCGAATAACCTTGAGATTCTTTACAATTTTCATCCAAACATGTTATAGACTATCACCACTTCAAAAAGTTGGTATGGTGTAAAATCACCAACCACTGACTACATCGACAGGCGTATCGACCACATACCACCGACCACACCTACCACCAACCAAACGGACCATCACCACCGATCACCTACCATGAATACCACTTATCACGGACCATAACTGTCACCGACAACCGACCACATATTATATACCACCGACCTAAATGTTTTTCTTAATTTCATGAAATGAATTTTATTCTCAATGAATTTCATTCTCAAGACAACCTGATTATCTCTATATAACATTCACAGTTAAATGAACGGAAATGCGTACTCATCTACCTGCACTTATTTCTTATGACTGTCTTTTACGGTTTTCAATATAGGCTTTTTATTTGTTTCAAAAGGGCTTTTTAGACCTCGTTTACACTATGCCGGTACGAAACGAATACGACATAAAACTGTGCCGCATTGGTTTTTCTGTTGAAACGGAATCACCGTTTACAGTATACCGGAACAAAATGAATACGATAGGTTTTGACCATGCGCAGAGCGAGGATTAGTCAAAGCGCATACTCTCAGTTGCCAGATTATCGCCTCGATGTGAATCCGACATGAAATGATGCCGTATTCGCCGTTTACACTATGCCGGTACACTATGCCGGTAGACGAAGCCAGTTAGCATGCCGTATTCAATTCGTGCCGTATTCGAGTAAAAACTTTGCCGGCATAGTGTAAACGGGCGGCCAATACGGCACAGTTTCATGCCGTATTCATTTCGTACCGGCATAGTGTAAACGGGGTCCAAGACATTGAAACAAGTAATAACGGAAATCAAACTCAAAAAAATGTCAAAACATTGGTCAGTTTGTCATTGTCAAAAAATTGTTGAATGACCTTGGACAATGAAGTACCCTGGGTACCAGACTCTCTAACATAAACACGGAGATTTGTGTTAAAGAGTCTGGTACCCAGGGTAACAATGAAGCTGAAAATTACAAAAATTGAAATCTCAAAAGTTGAAAATCTCAATAAGTTGAACAGTATGAAATTAAAATAGTTTGAGGTCGTTGTAAAGCGGGTCCTAAGAAATAGCTTCAAACGTTATTTGGCGAATGGAATTAAGTAGAAATTTGGCCCGTCGAATAATGGGGGTAATGAACTGAGAACATATGCAACATTTAAGGGGCAACCTTAAAAGTTCAACGTGAATCCTATACCAAATTAACCGACAAGTCGCTCAGAAGGTGCTTTGCAAAATGCCGATGCAGCGATCACAGACTGCTCGTCGAGGTTGGCCAGAGAGGTAATTTACCAGTGGAGGACAGGACGTGCCTTATCTGTAATGAAAACATCATTGAAGATGAACAACATTTCCTGACAACCTGCCCCAAACCACGCCCCAAACACCACAGTTTATGAACTGAGCTGTACGAGAAAATTGAAAAGTCTGTCATAAACTTTAAGCTTTTCACACCCGAACAAAAATTTATCTTTATTGTAATGCGAAATCTGCAGATAATTGAATGGGTAGCATGTTTCAAAACAAGTTCTATTGAAATTCATTCAGATGATAATGTCAATTGCACATGACCTGGCTACTACCCCCATTCCCTTCTTGTTTCAGTTTCTATGGAGTTAAATTAACACCATTTATAGTTGAAGTTAGTTTTATTTCTTTCATATCAGTTTATGGCTGTAGCTCTGTTAGTGTTATATACTTTGACCACACGTATTTTTTCTTTATAAAAAACTGCCCATTAGAAACTCAACTCTCAGATCGCCAAACAATTAAGAAACTCCAGTACTGGGAGAATATAAGCTTAGAAACTATTTGCTTTGATAAAGGAAATCCTTGGCATATTTTTACTTTACTTTCACTTGTTTCCTGTATCATATTACTCGTAAGGTACTTGAGTATTAACGTCTAAATATTGGAAAGCCTTAAAAAACATTGTTTTGAAATGTTCACGAGGGCACAAGTAGTGAACATGAAGATTGTTATGGAACATCCAAGAAACTCGTACGTAAGAAACTCCGAGTACTCAAAATCTGATAATTCTAAGAAACTTTCAGTATTGGCCCAAATTTTTAGTTTCTTATAAAAAGAGTACATGTAGTCTTTTTTGTTTCTGTCGTTATTCACTTGTTGTGTTATAAAGTATAAGGACGCTCCTATTATTAGTGTGGCAACTTAGTTGATCAGCAAAAATTTCTTCAGAAAAATTTCTTCTTTCATTAGTCTGTAGTCCGAGTTTTTTATGGTCGGTAAACGGTTTTTTTGGTTGGTGGTCGATGTTTTTCATGGCCGGTGGTCGGTGGTTATGGTTGATGGTAAGTGTGGTATGTGGACGGTGTCGGTGGTATGTGGTTTTACACCACGCCCAAAAAGTTGGGGCTGTTTGTCCGAGTTTTCGAGCAGAAAAAAAAAAAAAA
>REGL01000249.1:38100-51582 GCA_004194395.1 Aurelia aurita complex sp. Pacific
AAAAAAAAAAAAAAAAAAAAAAAAAAAAAAAAAAAAAAAAAAAAAAAAAAAAAAAAAAAAAAAAAAAAAAAAAAAAAATATTGACGTTTTAAGAAGTGTCCAATGAATATTTATGGACCGACTTCAATCAAACACAGGTCAGTTTGCAGGAGAAAGGGTACGTTTGACGTAGGCATTATTTCCAGTCAATAATCAGTCATTCCATTCCAGAGGTGTAGACAATTTACTTTCAAGGTGTTTTTAAGTTTCCTTGAAAAAGGCAAAAACCAGAATCAAGTTTGTTCAAGTCTCAACTTTAAATTAACAAAAATGATATCAATCAGCTCCTAAGCGATTTTAGAAAGCAGCTTAAGAATACTTCAACGTTCAAGAGACACTCATGTGTCATTTGGTTTCCCCCCTACTGCATGATATGTTACTGCCATTATTTTCAAGCTGAAACATACGTAAACATTGGCCGAAATTTGCTGTTCTGTGTTTCAAGCATATTCAAAATACAACACCAAATTAAATAACCCATAAGTGCTTCACAACGTCTTAAACTACCGTAGTTACCATATTTATTAAGAAAAACGTTTGACCCCAAAAATTACATTACATTAATTTGATGTACAGGGTGACCAAAAAAACATGTGCACTGTTTGAGTGTTTGCTGCGGAGCAACCATAAATCCAATTTTTCCGTTCTTAAAAAACTTTTTAATAGAAGAGACTTCAACTTAAATTTTACACCGAGTTTGAATGAATCTGTAAGTACCTGCTGATTTATAGAGTAAGAAAGTCAAAATCATTGGCTGCCTCAAAACCAGAGGATCCATTAATCCCCATTATGTTAAAATCAAAGAAATCGATTGAAAAAAACAAACCTATCCCGGTTTTCTGATGTTCAAAAGTGAAACAAATAGTCATGAATTTGATTTTGTAATAACCAAGAATATTGAACATAGCTAGGATTGCTAGAAATGGTGATGTGGAACACAAGTGCTGCAGGCCATGGTGTGCGTCCATCAGTTATTTTGCTTCTCAAAAGTGATAAAGTCGTTGTAAACCAAGAATATTGCGTTCAACAGGCTGCCGGGTCAATATCCTCGAGTCATGTGGTCACTATTTACTTCCAAATATGTTTCCTGACATAACTGCAAAGTTTAAGTCAATTTGATGCTAAAATTGAAGTTATAAGGTTACGTACGGAAATAAAATCCTCTGGTTTTGAAACAACCATTGATTTTGACTTTCTTTCTCAATAAATCAGCAACCATTTATCAGATTTGCTCAAACTTGGTGTCAAACTCTAAGTTGAAATCTCGTCTATTCAAAATTTGAAAAATGGGTCAAGTTGGATTTATGGCTCCTCCACAGTAGCCATTCAAACAGCGGACAATTTTTTTGGACACCCTGTGTTACTTAGACTCCGTTTACACTGCACCGGTACAACTTTGGACCGGTAACAAATTTCAACGGATCAGCCTCCCATTTAGCAGCACTTGTTCTCCCTTCTATTCAAGGACATATGCCAGAAAATAGAAGGGATGAAGGAAGGCGCTAACATCACTGGAATGGAGAAAATTTCTCACGAAGGAAAGGCTTTCTCTCATTGACTTTGTCGAACAACTCGGAATAAAACCAAACGTGAACTGAACAGCACAGCACTCTAAGTTTATATGGGCTCCTTTGACAAAGTTCAACGTTCCGAAACGTATGGAAAACATCTACAAAATAAATGATGGTGGCGTTCAAATCTTGCAAAGTCAAAATGTTTGTACTTAAAGAAGAAATTTGCGTCTTTTCAATAGATTAACGCAAGCAAAGTTTCAGTTGCAGATATCTTAATACTGCATTACATACAATATAACGCAGAGTAAATGAATTTACTCAATAAGAAACACAAGCAAACTGAAAATAACATTAATTTATGACAGTGATACTAATTGACCAAACGATATTTTCAAATTCCTTATAACAGACAGACTGAAAATGAAAAATAAGCAACTTACACACCAATGCAAATCTTCTTTTCTGCAACACCACAAAGGTAGCGGTAAAACACGGATGCTTGACAAATCGAGCTTTAAACACATTTCATTCTGTTTGTTGAATAAGGCATGCAAAGTTTAGAGCAATATTGTATTGAGCTGACGTCAGATTGATTTTCTTGCTANCAAACTGAAAATAACATTAATTTATGACAGTGATACTAATTGACCAAACAATCTTTTCAAATTCCTTATAACAGACAGATGGAAAATGAAAAATAAGCAACTTACACACCAATGCAAATCTTCTTTTCTGCAACACCACAAAGGTAGCGGTAAAACACGGATGCTTGACAAGTCGAGCTTTAAACACATTTCATTCTGTTTGTTGAATAAGGCATGCACAGTTTAGAGCAATATTGTATTGAGCTGACGTCAGATTGATTTTCTTGTTAAATCTTCGCTTAAATTGAATTTGATGGCCTTATGTAGCTTGCCAAAAGCCATTTGGCTTATTACATGTCCTCGCTCACTTTTATGAAGCAAATAAGCAAAAAATCAGGCACCGATCGACAGATATTTAATAGTGAATTTTAGATTATATTGTTGAAAGAAAAAATAATACGAGCAAGCAGTCTTCAGATTTAAAATCAGGATTAAAAAGGCTTTTAGCTTGCATAAAATTGATGTATCTACAATTTGAAACAAGGAGGTTACTACGAGGCTCAAAGGATAAAATCCCCTGTTTTAAGAGAGGTTCTAAGCATAAAATTACAATTGTTTTTAAAACTCAAACTCTGTTCTTCATGGTCTATCGATTGATGTCTAATTCTTGATATGTATGTTTTTACAATAGTAAGCGAAGACAAAGAAGTGAGTGGGCTTTTCAAAAAGACTCAAGTATCGAGGGCAATTTTTATAGCAACAGCATCAGCATCCAATGCTTTGATTGATACGCCAGAACGGAGTGGTTAGCAGTTGTAATCAAAGGGTAGACTTATGACATTTCGTCCCTTGTATCCCTGCGTTCTTTGATTTGCAGATATCACTTGCTCGGTAGGGACTCATTTCATTACTCTTAAAAAGTGAAGCCACTTTAGGCCAATGTGGTGTGGATCCATATTGACCAATCATATTGCTAGAATTTAGTTTTCAACCAATAAGGAGGCGCTATTTAGATTGTTGTTGTTGTTGCGTACAAAAACGGCTGATTCGGGAAAGAGTTCTCGTAGCTGCGATAGATCTATTTTATTTCTACAGAAGAAGATTACTGTTTGAAAGGTATGTATTTTGCGATGAGTAGGTTCGTAAAACATTATTCTTTGTACTACAAGTTTGCTTTTCAATGTTGAAGCTCTTTAAACCAGAAATTGAAGCGATTTCGTTGAGTGTACGAGAATTCCCTCTATTTTAGGCCATTTTGACACAGGGGGCCCATTTTATAAGAGTAATGAAATGAGTCCCTTATTGAGCAAGTGATATCTGCAAATCAAAGAACGCAGGGAAACAAGGGACGAAATGTCATAAGTCTAATCAAAGGGGCCGCTAAGGCCGATTACTCAGGCTGCGAGTGTAAATAAAAAAAAACTTACAGTGACAGCTTTCAATCTGGGCCGCTACATCACTCCAGTTGCAAGCATAATTTTGAAATGACAATACTTTTAGCATGTTAATAAAATATCAGCATTTTCGCCGGTTGCTTTAATATCAACATGCTATTTTTATGGGGGAGGGGGTAAGATGTACAACTGTTGCTAAAATATGCTTTTATCTCTGCAAATTTCAGCAAAATACTTTTAGGCAGTTTCAAACAGAATGATGATAACTGTTTGCAAGGGCAATAACAGAAAATGTTAACATCAAGCCGCGCCCCAAACTGTCAGTACAAAAATGCTGACGGCTGACGGTTAATGTTTTCGGTATTGCCCCAAGAAACCACTCATTATATGGTTTTGTTACCCTGTGGAAGATAACTTCTGGTTTTGAAAAGATCGATCAAAAATGAGTGCATGGAAAAATTCTTCAAAAGATAAAAGAGATAAAAAAATATTACATTGGAAATACAAGAAAAGTTACTAAATCAAATAATACATAACAAAGGAGGAACTGAATGTTGGGGAATTTCTTCAAAAGGAATCAAAATTGCTAGTCCTTTCAAAGTTTATACCAGTTTGCATAAATATTGACCATGGGGATGCTGCACTCTATAAATCGAATTTACTATGAGTTTCTGGTAAATATTTTGAAGCCAGTCACCGCGCTTACTTTCCTGGGCAAGAAGACCAGAAATAGGAGATATTGAAAAAATGGCTCGGTATTTCTTGATTGAATTCATTGAATAATTATTTTCAACATTCTAGCAGGTCCTAACATAAATTCGCAAGCTAATATAAATTCTTTCAGTGATAGGAATCTGGTTCTACAGTGTTAGTAAATGTGTAATTTTGTATTTTCATGACATAATCACTCCTATTTGTTAGCAACATGTCAAAGTAGCTAACGGTGTCAAAGTTCACCAAGCCTTATGTCAAATTTACCAAATATAGCAACAGTAAAAGGGTCTGTTACAAGTGGTCTAAACTATGGAATGCGCTTGACTATGACGTAAAACGGGCACCCTCCCTTGCCACTTTCAAACGAAGATTAAGTAATAGTAACCTTTGGCACAAGACTTGGTAGCATTTAACCTCACAAGCTGAAGCTAAAGCCGACCTCAATACATTGAACTCATGCGATTGAATCAATCTCAGACTACATTTATAAAATACTTCTACAATTTGAAAATGGCATGAGTGGCATAAAGCAATGAAAACAATTAAGGGACTGTTACACCATTTCATTAGCTCTGTTGATTTATCTAAAATATATCAGCATGGCATCGGATGTCCAAAAAAGTCCCATCGCTATAAACACACCAAGACTCATTTCTCGTTCAAATGTATGTTTGATCTGTTTGTCAATGGTCTCAAGGCTGACTATCAAGCTATTTGCTCATAAAAATCCACGTGTTGGATATGGGAGACTGATGCACCATCTCGCAGGCAGCCTTCATTTGCAAATGGTTGAAGTTGTAAGGGCTGCATGCAGTAGAAACATGATAACATATTTTTTCCCGCTGCTGCAGCTCTCATTTTCCGCTGCTGCAGAATGAGATTTGCAATTACGCCGATGACACGACTACCTATGCGTGTGGTTGTGAACTAGAACATTTCAAATGCTCAAAGGCTCTCTAAGTGGCTTCTTGATAATAGTATGAAACTAAATGCTGAAAAATGTCATCTTTTGATTTTTGAGGACAAGACACTGGCGTATCAGTGAATATTGGTGCAACTACGATAACAGAATCTGCTGAAGAAAAGCATTTGGGTGTAACACTAGATAAGAACCTTGATTTCAAAAATCATGTAAACACACTTTGTAAAAAAGCTGGACAAAAGTTGTATGCACTTGCACGTATTTCAAACTATGTGGATGTTGAGACACTGAAGGTTATGATGAACGCTTTCGTTATTTCTCAGTTTAGCTATCGTCCATTTGTTTGGATGTTCCATGATAGGTTAGTTACTAAGAAAATAAACAAGATCCATGAGAGAGCTTTGAGAATCGCATTCAAAGATAGTTGTTCAAATTTCGATAAATTGCTGACGAAAGCAAACACGGTGTCTATTCACCACACAAACTTACAGTTGCTTGCTACTGAAATTTTTAAAACTCAAAGGAATCTCAATCCAAGTTTCATGAATCAAATCTTTGTAGAGAAAGGTACCCCGTACACCCTTCGCAGTAGCAGAAATGTTTTGGCACCAAAACCAAACACGGTAGGGTATGGTATCGAAAATGCACGTTTTATTGGATCTAAGATATGGCATGCAATGCATCTTCCTTAACCCTATTTTGGTTGGGAGGGGGGCAAATTTGCCCCCCCCCCTAGTAGAATGTTTGTTATAATTCTGCCAGGAGAACAATTACGGCCCTGAAACTTTCTGACTTTTTGCTGCTACTTATTATGCAACAACTCAAGAAGTTTTATAAAAATATTTTGACAAATGAGGGGGCGGGAGACAATTTTCCGGACTTGACTCTGTCAAAATCGCCAATTCTCAAATATTAATTTTCGCGAAAAAAGTAGCAAAATTGCAATACTTTGCAAATATATTTTACAGGGTAGTGTTATTTGATGTAATCTATCATATTTCTCATGTTTGGATGGAAATAATGTTCCAATTTAAATTTTATCGCATTTTTCCTGATTTTGACAGATTTTGCCACTTTTCTTGACCACACAAAGAGAAATGCTGACGCAAGCAATAATGGTGGCAAATTTTAGGTTAACTTCTATATTTTCATAAAGTACATGCCTGGGGCTATTAGTACACCAAATTTGGTTGTTCTATCTATTTCCAAACAAGAGTTAGGTAGGGGGGGGGGGGCTTTTTTACCCCCCCAACCAATATAGGGCGTGTCAGATAGCCCAACCCCTATAGGGTTAAAAGAGTCCCAGCCATTGAATAGTTTCAAAACAAAAATTAAAAGCTATAGTTTTGATTGCAACTGTAGATAATGCACGCGATATGCCGAAAATGTAGGGTTTCTGTCGTTGTAGATTATCTAATATTATTGTAAGCTACAATTTAATTTTTTTATTAACATGTATTTAAGTTTTGCTTGGCGTCAATTAGCATCAGAGACGAGAAGCCAACCTTCAATAAAGAAATTAGTATTATTTTTATATTATTCATATTCAGATTCGTGTTTTTATGATGATACAAGACATCTTGAAAGATGATAAGGTGTTTGTTGTCATTTCTTTAAGGGCACAAAATGACACGATAAAAATTCGAATATTGAGTCATACTCCTTAAGAGCGCAACGATGTTCAGATTTGTCTTCATTATCGAAGTCTCCAATAATAGTGTAAGTTTCTTTATGACATTATGTATAGTATATTATGACAGTATACACATACACTAATCTGGTAATAATCAGTGCTTGTTGCAGGATGCTTTAAAACCAGGCAGTACAAACGGCCAAATTTGCTAATTCTTAAACCAATCGAAAAGATACAACCATACCACGAAGAACAATATCACCCATGATCTGCTTGCCAAAAGAACATCTGAAGATTGGTCTTATAATCAAATGTTGACGTCTTTTTCAAACGTGGGGACTTTCTTCGGACATTCGTTACAGGAATGTTTTTCTGAGGATTCTAAGATTTAGAGCGGTTTTGATTAATTTGAAGATTTATCAAGTTTCGAAGCAGTCAAATAATGCGATTTCTCGCGAAACTGGGGATTCTTGTATTTTGCAGACAGAAAATATTTTTCTGTCCCAATAAATTATACACACTACGTCGCGTAGCAAAAATGGAGTAGCGTCTTCAAAGTTACACATTGTAACGTCCATAACAAAATGCTATCTTATCTAACATCAGCTTATTGAAGAGAACTATATAACCAGTGTGTATTAAACTTAACAATTTTAGACGAATGAATTTCAGATAAAAATTTCCGAGCAAAGTTTTCGCCCAGAATTTCAGACGTTTTAACGGAAATTTTGGACGACTGCAAAACAATCTAAGGTATTTACAACTTATTTTCAAAGTTTTATTTCAAAATGTTATAAATCTACAGATCGTGCCTCGCTTCAAGTTTTCAAATGATTCTTTGCCAAAAATCTCCACTTGATAACAATTATTGAGACAATGAAAAAGATGGCTGAAGATGGATTTATTAGAAAAAATAACTTTATGTCACTTAAACCTCTCAGCACATTCCTTCTCGATGCAAAATGTTTCTCAAGCAAGACATATATTTTCAAACAATAAGATGCCTTCATTTTATTTTTCTATTATTATTAAAAATATCAGACACTATTTCCAGACATCTAAATTTTCAGACGCTCAAATTTCCGAAAAACATTAACGAAAAATAATAACTGTCTATTCCATCTTGATTTCACTGTCAAAACGCTACGCTAAGCAAATTGTACGTGACAAAAATTTTAAGACGAACTATCCAAGGTGCGGGAACATAATTATCCGTCGAAAAAGTGAAAAACATCGTGAGACATTTTGTAAAACATTTTAAACTCTCTGGAATAAAACATCCCCATTATCCGATTGATATGAAACGAGAAACCTTGTCGAATCCTCGTTTTCTGACGCTTGCCAGGCTTGCCGTGGCCTTCTTATGGCAAAAAGGAGCCCTTCGTCTGGGACCCCATCAGCTAACTCCATAGCTTCACTAGGTTGGATGTTCCATTGCCGGACAGCCGNTGGAATAAAACGTCCCCATTATCCGATTGATATGAAACGAGAAACCTTGTCGAATCCTCGTTTTCTGACGCTTGCCAGGCTTGCCGTGGCCTTCTTATGGCAAAAAGGAGCCCTTCGTCTGGGACCCCATCAGCTAACTCCATAGCTTCACTAGGTTGGATGTTCCATTGCCGGACAGCCGCAACCAGCGCTCTTTCAATACGAAATCTTGTATTTTCTTGTAGAGATCTTTCAATAATGCTTTGGTCTTCATGTGAATCAATATTCATATTGGACAACTGTTCGCTAATTTCTAGCACAGAGGAGAAGTCCTGCCAGGCTAGCCTATGCCAAACATCTTCAATGTGTTTAAGGTCTTCACTTGGGTGCGTAACTAACAGCTCCGTGTTTTCAGTTGGTAAGCAACGTTCAAATCGTCGTGTTAATTCATTTAACGTTATCTTCTTTGTCTCCACTTCTAAAATATCTGTAATGTGACTGGCGAGACTGTTTACGTGTGCGATGTCCTCGAAGATTTTTTGAAGCTTCTGAAAAAAATAGTTATAAAAAAGATTAGATGTTTTCAACAGAGCAAATTTCTGATGGAGCATTTGAAAATTTTTTTATATGAACATCTGAGCATGTTAGATACAGTCAGATGTTTTCAATCGACCAAATGTCTGACTGAACATATGAACATGCCATTATGTTAGGAGCATGTAAACGTGTTTATGTTCATGAACAAGTTTACAGACGTCTGAATGATTAATGATAATAATAATGCATAGTTTACATAGCGCCCCATACTAGTGCACTCAGTTGCACTTTACAATACTGTCCCTATGGTCCCTTTTAAAACCTAAAACCTGAAATCTAAAACAAAATGTTCTACCTTCTTCTTAAAAAAATTAATCTAAAATTGTGCATATAAATGAAATTGTGCAAATATATCAACATCTGAAGTTACTAGATATTAACACAGATTAAATGTTGACTTCATTGTGCCCAACCATTCTATACTGACTCTGTGTGGCTATTCACCTTGTCTGACTTATCTACTAGATCAAGATTCAGGCAAAGATAGCTGTAAGGATCTAAGAAGCTTTTGCTTGGTAACGAAATATTGAAATCAATTTGGTCCAGAACTTCTCTAAATCAATCTGAAAATGCTTTGTTCAAAGATTTGTGTCTGATTTTTTCCGGCCCGAGTAACTTTCTTCTTATGTAAGGTTACATGTATTCTTTCTATAAGGAGCTGAGACGCAAGTGTCTCCAAACTATCACATTTTCAGTGGTGGGAGTTTCTCGCAAGGTTCCTCGTAAAATTTAATGGTGGGGGATCTTCTCTGATAATGAACTCTTTCTCGTGCACTGCCCTCTCTTTGAAACAATGCACAGAGAAATCCTAGTTCAACTTTCCGACATTCCCGGGATTAACATTACATTATTGGATTGAAAATCCCGATGCCAACCGTTGCTGTTTAGAAGCACCAACTTAAACGTTGTTGCAAATCGTATAATCTTAAAAGCCGCAATGACAAATATGAAAGCAACAGATAGATTTATTTAGGGTGGACTGCCTTTCTGCTCTGGTGGGCGCNAAAAGATTAGATGTTTTCAACAGAGCAAATTTCTGATGGAGCATTTGAAAATTTTTTTATATGAACATCTGAGCATGTTAGATACAGTCAGATGTTTTCAATCGACCAAATGTCTGACTGAACATATGAACATGCCATTATGTTAGGAGCATGTAAACGTGTTTATGTTCATGAACAAGTTTACAGACGTCTGAATGATTAATGATAATAATAATGCATAGTTTACATAGCGCCCCATACTAGTGCACTCAGTTGCACTTTACAATACTGTCCCTATGGTCCCTTTTAAAACCTAAAACCTGAAATCTAAAACAAAATGTTCTACCTTCTTCTTAAAAAAATTAATCTAAAATTGTGCATATAAATGAAATTGTGCAAATATATCAACATCTGAAGTTACTAGATATTAACACAGATTAAATGTTGACTTCATTGTGCCCAACCATTCTATACTGACTCTGTGTGGCTATTCACCTTGTCTGACTTATCTACTAGATCAAGATTCAGGCAAAGATAGCTGTAAGGATCTAAGAAGCTTTTGCTTGGTAACGAAATATTGAAATCAATTTGGTCCAGAACTTCTCTAAATCAATCTGAAAATGCTTTGTTCAAAGATTTGTGTCTGATTTTTTCCGGCCCGAGTAACTTTCTTCTTATGTAAGGTTACATGTATTCTTTCTATAAGGAGCTGAGACGCAAGTGTCTCCAAACTATCACATTTTCAGTGGTGGGAGTTTCTCGCAAGGTTCCTCGTAAAATTTAATGGTGGGGGATCTTCTCTGATAATGAACTCTTTCTCGTGCACTGCCCTCTCTTTGAAACAATGCACAGAGAAATCCTAGTTCAACTTTCCGACATTCCCGGGATTAACATTACATTATTGGATTGAAAATCCCGATGCCAACCGTTGCTGTTTAGAAGCACCAACTTAAACGTTGTTGCAAATCGTATAATCTTAAAAGCCGCAATGACAAATATGAAAGCAACAGATAGATTTATTTAGGGTGGACTGCCTTTCTGCTCTGGTGGGCGCTGGGGGGGGGGGGTTGAAGTGATTTCCGGTGGACAGTTCTCTGTGCTTGTCGGGATGGAAAGCGAAGTTACCTTGAATTTTTGAGTAAATCGCAGCGCCCATTCTTTTTTGTCCTTCGTAATGTAGTGTTTTGGTGGCAATGTTTTGTTGATAAACTATACTATCCATCAATTATCCATTGTAAGTGCTATTCATAGTGGGAACTCGATGAGAATACGTCCATTTTCACAGCGAATAGCACGATGAATCTTATGTTTCGTTTATCTGTTAAATGTAGTTTGATTTTATGGAATATGTATATAGATACATATCTATATAAACTCAAGAAAAACACATACGTTTAAACATTTCGGGGCAACAACTGTTCTCATAATCAGAAGGAGCATAAATATCAATTTAGAAAAGAAGAAGTCTTGAAAGAACGAACTCGAAAGAACGCAAATAACTAAACATAAGAATCAGAAAAGACTGAACTGGCAAACATTCGTCATAATATTATGATGTAGTCTGCTAACAGAGAAGGCTTGCAATTGCAAGATTTGCAAACAGTATTGCTATACCGGGTGAACCAGAAAAAAGTTCCCACTTTTGAAAATTAATAGCATCAAGAGTACTGGATGGATTGGAATGAATCAATATTTGCATGGCAGCCAAAAGATCGAAGTATTTTTGTGATTTTTCTCGCCTTGTTACAAGCACTGGAAAAATTGGAAAATTCAAGCTCACAAAACTTAGTGGTTGCATAATGAATGAAAAAGGTCTAAAAGTACTTGATCAAATCATACAGGACTCCTCGCTCAGAACAACAGAGAAAATGCAATTTCTGATGGGTGAGAGATTTCCTCTACACATTTATTGCTATGGGATTGAAAATCTTTGGTATCTGTTTCAGAATCTATGTCTTATCACTCTTGAGAGAGGTGACACGCCCGTGCGCATTATTGTGTGCAAGGGGAGTCCTAACGATTTGATCAAGTTTTTTAGGCCCTTTTTCAGTCAATTTGCAAACATGAAATTTTTGTAAAGTTGAATTTACCTATATTTGCAGTGCTCGTAAGAAGACGAAAAAAATCACAAAAATACTTCGACCTTTTGGCTCTTAACTGGAATTTTAATCATTCAAATCCATGAAGTACTTGTGGAGCTACGAATTTTCGAAAGTGGGAACTTTTTCTTGCTCACCCGGTACATTCGTTTAATTTGGTTGGTATTTATCAGTTTGCACTTGCAGCACAAACTACACCTTTATCCAACAGTAAATAAAGTGGTTGTTATTACTATCATTATCATAATAGCGGAGAAAACATTTAATATAGAGGGTAAGTCAATGAAAACGATCTCCATTGGAAAACCAAGAAGAATTGCACATGCTAATAAAGGCCAGCTCTATCCTATTTATAATGTTTGAAATTAAGTTATGTGCTACCAGATGCCACAAACACGGCAGTTACATTCGGACCCCAATCCTATCCAAGATCTGGTTTTCATTTTGAATTTATTTTGCAGGCCTTCGATTGGCAAGACTAGTTGAAAGTAAGTTTCTCCCTTCTTTGGATGAGGAACGACGCGATCTTCTCGCTGGAATCTTTGCGCTGCTGCGACCATTTGGAGAAAGATATAAGATGTACCAGTCCTTCAAACAAGGTTCTAAAGGAACTTTAATTGTATGGTGATAAAGGCCTCTCCAATGACCTTAAATCATTAACAGAAATATATTATGATTAAAGGCATTGAGTCCATATAAATAGCTGTCTTGAATTTTTGCTGACAAACCGCTGACGGCCCTTTGTTATTTCACAATAGTGCTAAAATCATTAGCAGTGAAAACCAAAGGCTTCTTAATCCTCGCATTATTCTCAGGAATTGCCTTGGTTTAATTTCAATAGCGATTAAATCACAACTTTCATTTTATGATTAAAAAGAAGTTGATATTGGTCGTGAGTGCGCTATTTATGCGGACTCAATGCCTGTTTATCCATAAAACTGGTCCATTTGATTAAGGTAATTCTAAACTTCATTACATACAACCACCTTATTTAGTAGTAATTTGTTCATATTTTGTATGTAGTTCTAGTTCACATCATGAAACTGCTCTTTCTTGTTGATGTCATGCATTGCTCTCTTCGTGTACTTTGAGTAGTTTTTTACCTATAAGTAATGGTCTCGGGCAGAGCCTTTTTTAAGGGATATTACGTGGGAGGCAAATCCTAAAAAGGGGATATGTTAGTCTGATTGGCTAGAGAAGCAAGCTAAAAAAAACAGGCCCGTAGGAGCGTTTTTCAGATCGGGGGGGGGCACTAATTCGCGCCGAAGGAGTAAAGTGTCCGGGGGTCCGAAATGTTTTTTGGTCAATGCCTTCTTTCCTTTTGGCAACTTCAAAATAAAACTACAACTAGGATAAGAATACTTTGTCAATAGTGTTCTGTAAGGCTTATTTGATATTTGACATATTTGATTTACAAAACTCATCGTGAATTCTCTTGAGCATCATCGTGGCAAGATATTTTAAGTTAGGTGAAATGAGGTGGTCTGGGGGCAAAGCCCCCAGGAAAATTTTTAGGGCCACACCCTTTACTTTGGCTTAGAATGGATCTCCCAATATCATGCTTGCCATTAGTGA
>REGL01000249.1:72009-90083 GCA_004194395.1 Aurelia aurita complex sp. Pacific
TAATTACCACCAAACATAAGAAGAAGCATCTAGAGATTTCAAATCAAACTTTCCAACCTTCCATTCGCGAGACTAGAGTCGAAGTTGCAAGTAATACTAAGTACTTAGGTGTTCAAATCGACGAAAATCTCACATGGAAGGAGCAAATAAAAACAGTCACTGCGAAAGCTTCCCGAGCTATCGGCTTCTTGAAATACGCCAAAAAGTATCTTCCTGCTGGAGTTGTGAAGACTCTCTATAGCAGCATCGTGGAGCCTCATTTCCAATACTGTTGTTCTGTTTGGGGTTGCTGCAATTCCACCGACATCTTACAATTGCAGAGACTTCAAAACAGAGCAGCTCGTGTTGTGACCAATAGTCAGTTCGATGCTCCAAGTAAACCCTTGATACAAAGTTTAGGTTGGCACACGATCAAGGAGCTGATAGATAGACAGACGAAACTAATGGTTTTTAAATGCATCAACGACCTTGCTCCTACCTATCTTTGCAATCTTTTCACCAAAAAAGCTGATTGCACCGAGCGTAGCCTACGAAATACAAACACTGACTTGAGGCTGCCTTTGAAAAGTTCCGCTAATGGACAAAAATGCTTTTCATTCAAGGGTGCAAAAAGCTGGAACAGCCTTTCAACTGAGGTTAAACAGGCATCTTCGGTCAATGCCTTCAAGAGCCATATTTAGCGTAGACTGCTGTGTAGATAATATATTTTAGATACCCTGTAAATTGATTTCAACACTGATCATTATTTCTAACATTGTTTTTAATAGATTAATTAGACTTTGACATATTGTAAATAGGTTTTCTTTCCTTTGTATTATATTATTATTATTGTATTGTATCGTTAGATGGAGGGCCCCTTGAAAATCAGCACTTGCTGAAGGGCTACCCTCCCTAAATATATGAAATCAAATCAAAATCAAATCAAATAAAGCAGAAGAGGTCGTCCTAGAGGCCCAGGACGGCGAGCAGCCCCCAAGAGAAAAGTATGAGGGAGCTCCCCGACGTATGCGGTTTGCAAAAAGTTTTGATACTACTCCTTGAAGACTGGAAGACCAAACTTGGGTGCCATTATTGCCAGAAGGTCATATGACCCATGCGGCTGCTCCTAGGTCAATGAGGAACATAGAATACTCATAGGGTTTTGACAGCGAGATGATTGTCAACTAAATGTTTCTTTCCATATTCATACAAAGGAACCTTCAGTAAACAAACTTCCTATCATCATCATCATCATTATCATCATCATCCTCGTCATCATCATCATAATTTAGTTTACATATAAAGTAAGCTACATCAAAGACAAATAGCTAAGCTTCGGCAAATTCTAGTGGCATTGCGAATGGTATTGAAAATACAGTTCAGGCCTTGCACATACAGTATCAACATGACAAGGATTCGCAAGAATATTTAATTTCATTTTCATTTCATTTTCATTTTTAATTATTTACCCAGGGTAATACATTCAGTTTATATATAAGAAAACTGTTTTACAATGTGCCCTGCTAAAAAAAACAACAAAATCTAACCTAATTACATGGTGTATCCATGATATAAACTCTAAAATAAAAACAAGGAAGAAAATCTCAATTTGAAGAGAAAAGAAAAGTTGACTAAACTCTGGTTTCGATGTAATAGTCCTCATCCGGGGATATATCTATGACTTTTCAAAAAGGTCTTGAGCCTCTTTTTAAAAATCGCCAGTGACGATTTTCATAGGCAAGATTTTATAAGAATAGTATTCAGTGTGCAAAGGCTGTGCTATGGTTATTATTGATATCATGCTGAAGTTTTGAAGCATTTGCCTATAGAAATTATTGACTCTTTCCTACAATGTTATTGCAGAATGTTTTTGCACCTCAAGCTGGGAAGAAAGTGTTGTGGTATTCATGTGGCCCAACAGTATATGATGCATCTCATATGGGGCATGCCAGGTAACTCTTTCTTTGTTTTATTTTGTACGAGGGAGTTTTCTTGCACCACTTTGGCTGAAACGATAGAGTCTAGTGTTTGTTTATTGTTCCTACCTACACACTTGCATGCACAAGAAGCAGTGAGTGCCATTTGGATTTGGTGAAAACAGTCAGATCTACAGTACTGGCATTCCACGCATTGACACTGTTTTTGCACATAAGAATTCTTTTAATCTTGAGAAAGCGTTTTATTTCCTAAGAATTCTTGTTTACAGTGCTTATGCAGCGAAAATGTTTACCCCAACATTATTACCTGATTGGAACTTGCTTTCGAGAAGGGTAATGGTAGCGTTTATATTTTTTCAGTATCATTTACCATTACCGAGACATTTTATTTTTAATTTGAAGCTGATGATTTCATGATTCTGACTAGTGAATTCTATATCATAAAGTTTGCCATTTTCATCAAATATTGACAGGAATCCTACTTTTTTCTGTCGAAACAAAGCAGGTTTTATTTCCATGGCAACAGACTTGGGTCCAGGTCCCAGAAGAGTATCTTGATCAATGGGGATTTTCATCAAATTAGAAGTAGTAACATGAATAACTGCATCTGTATAATATCGTACGCAATGAATTGCAATTAAGAAGTAACTCCTCTGGAGATTAAAGGGTTCACTATTTCTTCACACAACAGCCAATCCAATTATATCCGTAAATAACTGGGACCAGGTCCGCTCTCATGCNATGATTCTGACTAGTGAATTCTATATCATAAAGTTTGCCATTTTCATCAAATATTGACAGGAATCCTACTTTTTTCTGTCGAAACAAAGCAGGTTTTATTTCCATGGCAACAGACTTGGGTCCAGGTCCCAGAAGAGTATCTTGATCAATGGGGATTTTCATCAAATTAGAAGTAGTAACATGAATAACTGCATCTGTATAATATCGTACGCAATGAATTGCAATTAAGAAGTAACTCCTCTGGAGATTAAAGGGTTCACTATTTCTTCACACAACAGCCAATCAAATTATATCCGTAAATAACTGGGACCAGGTCCGCTCTCATGCAGATAATATTATCATTATCTTTTTGCAAATATGCCTTGGGTCAATCCTCTGACTAAGGCTCGCTTCATTCTCTGCCAATAGTTGATGAAAACAGCGAATTTCATGATATAGAATTAATTCACTGGTCATGATTTTACGTCTTTAAAATCAAAAAGCAAATATCTCCGCTATGGTAAATGCTACTGACAAGTTTAAAGGCTACCTTATCAAAAGTAATTTCCAAATAAGTAATAGTATTAGGGTCAAAATTCTCGGTGCATAACCACTTTAAGAATTTGTACAGTCTCTGGAACTCAAACATCCTTATCAGTATTTAAAGAATTCGCAATTGTTTTAAGGATTCTTCACGATTCTTTAGAATTCTTGGCAAGTATGGCTAGAATAACTAAGAAGCTATCATTTATATCTTTGTCATTTGACTATGTGAATGAGGCCCCTCTCTTTTGGCCCTCCTTTTGAGTCTCCTAAATCAAATAAGCTTAGCAGAGCTTGAAGAAATTGACTCAGATTTTTTTATGCAAACAATTACCAAGTAGATTGAATGGTTTTTTGCCTCTCCTCAGATCAGAAATGTTTCGATAGAGAAATGAATTGTATTGTATTGAGAAAATAGTATTGTATTGTATGTAATGTATTGTATTGTATTGTATTGAGAAAAAGCCACGATGGCAGGCTGTGCGTCGGATCTCACTTGAATTAAGATGCTGACAGCAAAGTCGTCAGTCTTCTTTTCTTTTGCATTGGTTTTCTGACTGAGCTACCAAATCAAAAGTCAAGATTAAGAAAGGTCTTTGTTTATATCGTAATGTATCGTTCACCTGACTTTGGATGGGTATTGACCCAGGATTGGATACTGAGAAATGGTTCGAGTACTTATGACATAGTGTCCCAGATGTTAGCAATGTTAACGGACCGTCAAGCTTTGGTTTTTGTATTTTTTTAGTGGCATTTGGCCATTTTTATATTTTTTTAGTGACATTTGGCCGTTGAGGGAGTTAGGTGTTGGGAGTTAACATAAGGAATCAANATTTAAAAGAAAACAAGGAAGATCGACTACGTTCTGATTTTGCCTACTTTATTTTTCCCCAATAGGTCATACATAACTTTTGACATACTGCGACGAGTGATGATCAATTATTTCAATTATGATGTACAATACGTCATGAATATTACTGATGTCGATGATAAGGTATTTATTACTGATTTTTTCTCAGAATAGATGTCAAATCTTCCCAGAATTTGAAATGAATGGTGTAGAATGTTATTGCCTACTTCTTTGAAATGAATTGCTTAAAGGTAGTTTTAAAGGGAATGTAAACTTATGAAAGTGGCTTACAATTCATCCAGGTGTCTCTGGTTTCAGCTGTCGCATATTTTTTATATTTGAAAGTTGACTACTCGATGAATTTTTAACGAATTCGCAAGACGCTGGGCTGTAAAATTATTTCAAAACCTTAGGGACAGGGTTATTTTCCCAGACCCTGTTCATGTCATTGTTATTTATCGATATTTAATCAATCGTCGAACATTTGTTTGGGCCACCCTGTAGTTGATGAAGGTCAAAACACACAAGTCTATAGCTTTTATTATTTACGATTTAGCACTGTGATGTCGTCACAACTTTAAAGCGAGCAGCAATATAAAGACGCTGTAATTCTGACAATCATGACGATATAAAAGATGCTGTCTATGGGACTATGGCAAATTACCTAGAGTTCTCTCGAGAAATTATTTTGAAAAAATTTTACACAACTGATTTAAATGTTTCGCAAATGTTAGAGTTTATACTCTTCCTTACATTTTCTCTTATTGTCCCTATGATTTATTCCTATTGAAGGACCTTAGCAGCTTAGCGAAAAATAAAGGTTTAGCAATTTTACATACGCTTTAGTAGCCCTTTTAGAAGTTCTGTAAGGATTCTTCTATTGCTCTTGGTATCCTATGTGTAGCATTGAACTTTGTCTTGTAAATTTACAATGATTCGTGTGACTGGTTCCACCATTCTCTTTACTTTCTTATATGAGATCATCAACAGAGCGAGAAGAAATCATTTATTTACAAAGTATGCTGAAAGTGGAATTTCAAATGAACAAATCCTCAAAGATGTTGAAGATTCTTTAAAGGTATATTTTTTTACAATTATGAAACAGAAATTTTAGCTACTATGTGAGTCAAAGAAACATTTCCTTAAACGGATGACATTTGAAAAGCACTGAAGTACGAACCACTGAAATCATGTTGGTTTTAGTTAAATTTAGCCGCAATTTTGCATTTCTACGTAAATGCCTAAGTACTGCTATCGAAAGCTGTTGAAATGATTTGATCACTCCCTAAGCTATATTAGAATTGATTTATTAGAGAACACAAATGAAAAAAAATTCCAAATCCCATCGATGTTATTATGGTTTGTAACAACCAGCTCTCGTTTTCAGATGTTGATTGGCAGAGTCACGTGACACATTGTCTGGACGATTTGTAGAGTTGGGATAATGGAGATTAATTGTAGAGTTTTTACCAAATTAGCGCTTTTTTTAATTTTTTTTCGTAGATCTGAAATTTGACCATCAAAGTTATACATTTCGGCTTGCTAAATGCGCGTCCTTTGCCTATGCTTAAAGGGGCTGGATAAGAAATACGTAAACAAATCCATGGTTTGTGCATCAAATATCGCACTTTGAAAGGAGAAATTCCTTTTTAATTAGCTAAATTCAAAAGGAAAGATCCTTATCTAGATACAGGCCGATCTTTGGGTGAAAGATCAACGGAAATACTGGTTGGAAATCCATTTATATCACAGCAATCCTAAAACGTATAGAGATCTAATTTGTATCAGAAGAAAGTCCAAAGCCTAATCTTCAAGATGAGACATTCATTTTGTATTTTAATTGAATAGTCGCATTAAATTAGCTCATCAGAAAACTGCTAAATCCTAAATTTCCCCGGCAGTTTCTTATCCAGCCCCTTTAAAGGGGCTGTATATGCTAAACTTCCAAAAACCATAACTTCCTCTCCGTACTGCAGGCAAATAGCAGCAGATACATTGCAAATGAAGAAATTTTCTATAGCTTTGGACTCCGAAGAGTTAGCCAGTGGAATCAATTTTTTCATTCCACAAATGCTTTTTGTAGATACAGCTGAACTATGAGCCAGACATTTTAAGATTGCTTTATCCTAAAACACAAAAGCCCGCCGCAGGCTTACGAAGTTCGATGATGCGCGCCCTTTTTTTACTAAGATCTTGTATAGAAACTTCGACAGCCCACGAGAGCAACATATTGGTCATGAGTCTGCACACTAAATTGATAAATTTGATTTTATTCCTAGATATATGAAACAAAGCTTACGAAAACCAAAGACGAAGATAAACTGAAAATGTATCAGCGTATTATTGTAAGTAGTTTTTTTCTATTTATTCTTTATTTTCAGTTATGCATCATAGTTATATATTGGTGAGAAGTTTCACCAGTCTTATATGTTGAAGTTTTGCCGAGAAAGGAGAGAAGAAACCATTTGTGATATTATTATCATTACTATTATTATTATTAGTGGATGAAATTGTACATGTATTTCAATAATTCTCAGCGAATTTACATGGAGGAATTTCGTCAAAATAAATTAGCAAGCGTTAGTGAGTTTGAAAGATTTATGCTTCAGAGAAACATTGGTTTTGTTCCATAAAATAATAATAGGGTCATTCCAAATAAGAACAACAGATGCCTGTCAGGTGATGTTTTCAAAATTGCTTCTAATTTTTACCAAGGGGACCCAAGCATCAGAGAACCTCAGAAAAAAAATTTCAGCAAGATATCTCATTTGGTTCAGGTTTTATGATCAATTGAATATTTAGCCAATTGATGCAAATGTGTGTTTTTTCATGAGGTGGCAGATTCAAGGTCAAATATATGGAAATCAAAAACTTCTTTTCCTAACTCTTTCTGTGCTTCGTTATAGTACACCATGATTATTTTGGAAAATTAGTGTTTCAGGTNCCTTGATTCTTAAAAAGAAGAACAAATTCTAATTTTGAAAATATTAAAGATTTTAGAAAATTCCAATGGTAGATTTTATAGCAAAATAGCTGAAGTTTCTTTGAAGCCATTCAGTTCAGAAAATAGGTCATATATAATTGAACACCACCTTTTTAAAGATTTTGAACCGTGCAATCATCCTCACTTTTAATACATGTTGAGACGACCAAGCGATACTTAGCCGGCTCCCGGTAGCCTTGGATAAAGTGTTCCAGACCTTGCTTTCTACTAAGATTTGGGACATGGCCTCGAAAGGGCGGGGGAGTGAGGGTGTCCCAAGGCTGTCAAATGCTGCTAAAACATGAAAACCGAATGAGGACATCCCCTATGACGTGTTTTATCTGCCATATAGGTCATTGAATATTCATTGTTAGCTACCGGGTGATTTGAAAAGTTCTTCCAGCTGAAAGGGACATGTTCAAAGAGTTCAACAAGATTTATTAATTTACCTCTCTGAAATTGGCCACTCCATTCTGCAGTTATCAGGGATTTCTTTAGAAAGCCCCTTAAGAAACCCTTAAAATCACGATTTAATTGCCCGGATATTTCTGCCTTACGCCTATAACTTGAACACACTTTACCGCATTTTATCCCTTTTGGAGCAAGGAAATACCATCCCTTTGAGCATAAAGCATTTATCATAACCCCCCCCCCCATAACCTTGAAGATCTGCCTTCCCCGAAGCTGTTTCATTTAAAAGAAAACAAGGAAAATCGACTACGTTCTGATTTTGCCTACTTTATTTTTCCCCAATAGGTCCTACATAACTTTTGACATACTGCGACGAGTGATGATAAATTATTTCAATTATGATGTACATTACGTCATGAATATTACTGATGTCGATGATAAGGTATTTATTACTGATTTTTCTCAGCATAGATGTCAAATCTTCCCAGAATTTGAAATGAATGGTGTAGAATGTTATTGCCTACTTCTTTGAAATGAATTGCTAAAAGGTAGCTTTAAAGGGAATGTAAACTTATGAAAGTGGCTTACAATTCATCCAGGTGTCTCTGGTTTCAGCTGTCGCATATTTTTTATATTTGAAAGTTGACTACTCGATGAATTTATAACGAATTCGCAAGACGCTGGGCTGTAAAATTATTTCAAAACCTTAGGGACAGGGTTATTTTCCCAGACCCTGTTCATGTCATTGTGTTTTATCGATATTTAATCAATCGTCGAACATTTTTTTGGGCCACCCTGCAGTTGATGAAGGTCAAAACACAAGTCTATAGCTTTTGTTATTTATGATTTAGCACTGTGATGTCGTCACAACTTTAAAGCCAGCAGCGATATAAAAACGCTGTAATTCTGACAATCATGAAGATATAAAAGATGCTGTCGATGGGACTATGGCAAATAACTAAAAGTTCTCTCGAGAAATAGTTTTGAAAACAATTTGCACAATTGATTTGAATGTTTCGCAAAGGTTATAGTTTATACTCTTCCTTACATTTTCTCTTATTGTCCCTTTGATTTATTTCTATTGAAGGACCTTAGCTGCTTTGCGCAAAATAAAGGTTTAGCAATTTTACATACGCTTTAGTAGCCCTTTTAGAAGTTCCGTAAGGATACTTCTATTGCTCTTGGTATCCTATGTGTAGCATTGAACTTAGTCTTGTAAATTTACAATGTTTCGTGTGGCTGGTTCCACAATTCTCGTCACTTTCTTCTATTAGATCATCAACAGAGCGAGAAGAAATCATTTATTTACAAAGTATGCTGAAAGTGGAATTTCAAATGAACAAATCCTCAAAGATGTTGAAGATTCTTTAAAGGTATAATTTTTTACAATTATGAAACAGAAATTTTAGCTACTATGTGAGTCAAAGAAGCATTTCCTTAAACGGATGACATTTTAAAAGCACTGAAACACCAAACCACTGAAATTATGTTGGTTTTAGTTAAATTTAGCCGCAATTTTGCACTTCTACGTAAATGCCTAAGTACTGCTATCGAAAGCTGTTGAAATGATTTGATCACTCCCTAAATTCTATATTAGAATTGATTTATTAGAGAACACAAATTGAAAAAATTCCAAATCCCAAATCCCATTGATGTTATTATGGTTTGTAACAATCAGCTCTCGTTTTCAGATGTTGATTGGCAGAGTCACGTGACACATTGTCTGGACGATTTGTAGAGTTGGGATAGTGGAAATTATTTGTAGAGTTTTTACCAAATTAGCTATTTTTTCTTAATTTTTTTTTCGTGGATCAGAAATTTGATTATTAGAGTCATACATTTCGACTTGCTAAAAGCGCGTCCTTTGCCTATGCCTAAGGGGGCTGGATAAGAAATACGTAAACAAATCCATGGTCTTGTGCATCAAATATCGCACTTTGAAAGGAGAAATTCCTTTTTAATTAGCTAAATTCGAAAGGAAAGATCCTTATCTAGATACAGGCCGATCTTTGGGTGAAAGATCAACGGAAATACTGGTTGGAAATCCATTTATATCACAGCAATCCTAAAACGTATAGAGATCTAATTTGTATCAGAAGAAAGCCCAAAGCCTAATCTCCAAGATGAGACATTCATTTTGTATTTTGATTGAATAATCGCAATAAATTAGCTCATCAGAAAACAGCTAAATCCTAAATTTCCCCGGCAGTTTCTTATCCAGCCCCTTTAAAGGGGCTGTATATGCTAAACTTCCAATATCCATAACTTCCTCTCCGTACTGCAGGCAGATAGCAGCCGATACATTGCAAATCATTGCAAATGAAGAAATTTTCTATAGCTTTGCACTCCGAAGAGTTAGCCAGTGGAATCAATTTTTTCATTCCACGAATGATTTTTGTAGATACAGCTGAATTATGAGCCAGACATTTTTAGATTGTTTTTGCCTAAAACACAAAAGCCCGCCGCAGGCTTAGGAAATTCGATCATGCGCGCCCTTTGTTTACTAAGATCTTGTATAGAAACTTCGACAGCCCACGAGAGCTACATATTGGTCATGAGTCTACACACTAAATTGTTCAATTTGATTTTATTCCTAGATATATGAAACAAAGCTTACGAAAACCAAAGACGAAGATAAACTGAAAATGTATCAGCGTATTATTGTAAGTAGTTTTGTTCTATTTATTCTTTATTTTCAGTTATGCATCATAGTTATATATTGATGAGAAATTTCAGCAGTCTTATATGTTGAAGCTTTGCCGAGAAAAGAGAGAAGAAGCCATTGTGATATTATCATCATTATTATTATTATTATTAGTGGATGAAATTGTGCATATGTATTTTAATAATTCTCAGCGAATTTACATGGAGGAATTTCGTCAAAATAAGTTAGCAAGCGTTAGTGAGTTTGAAAGATTTATGCTTGAGAGAAACATTGGTTTTGTTCCATTAAGTGATAATAATAATATAATTTCTTTCTTTAAGATTGGCTCTTTTCTAGCTAATATGCTAATTAACACCAACAGAATCCTAAATATATGTTACTTGTAATAAATTAAATCTACATTACAAAGAGCATTTCTCCTGATGATGACCACACGGTCGAAACTAGTTGGGAATTGAAAGAAAATGTGTATATATAATATATATATTCCTGTTCGTCTGTCTTTTTGTTCATCTTTTCACATTACAAATAGAGTACATAATTCAAAAACTACAACTATAAATACCCTAAATTATCAACAAACAGTTAGTTTTTAGTTTTTCCTTTGAAGTTGTTTCCTGAACAATACCTCTGTTTTAAGAAGTCACCAAAATTTGATTGCAAGACGTATCTTTACATTTCTTTTTTGACAAGTAGATAAAGTCCAAATTATTTTCCCAGATACTACTGATCTTTTGATTGGTTTGAAAATTAGCAATTTTAGCTGGTTTTTGGGCTGCCCGGTATGAAAAATCCCACAATTTTGGTGCTTATGGGAAAAATTTACAATTTCAATTTTGCTTGTTTAAAGAGTATAGCTCAGAATAAGGATTCAATGTGTCATCTTATACCATTCAAGTAACGAAAACAGAAATAGTATCTGGATCCTGTGAAAACATAAGACAAGAAAGTTTATGAGTGATGTGGCCTAACTATTTAGCTCAGAATAAGGATATGTGTCATCTTATACCTTTCAAGTAACGAAAACAGAAATAGTATCTGGATCCTGTGAAAACATAAGACAAGAAAGTTTATGAGTGATGTGGCCTAACTATTTAGCTCAGAATAAGGATATGTGTCATCTTATACCTTTCAAGTAACGAAAACAGAAATAGTATCTGGATCCTGTGAAAACATAAGACAAGAAAGTTTATGAGTGATGTGGCCTAACTATTTAGCTCAGAATAAGGATATGTGTCATCTTATACCTTTCAAGTAACGAAAACAGAAATAGTATCTGGATCCTGTGAAAACATAAGACAAGAAAGTTTATGAGTGATGTGGCCTAACTATTTAGCTACCAAATATTTTTTTAGTCACTGTTTTGATTGATCTTTTGCAACAGATTTCCTCGATTCAATTTTTTGGCCGCCTGGTATTTGAAGCAAGCTACTAAAGTCGTTTAAAGGCTTAAAAGTTTTTCCCGTTCTCAATAGCCTTTACTCCAGATCTAACCTTGTGGGTTACCGTTATAGACAAATGTCAAGAGCAAAGAAGCTGAGTTGAGGAAGGAGCAGAGCAGTGCTAATGCTAAACAGGTATGTATGTCATCATCATTCACTCTATGAAAAAATCAAATTTATGTCACGAAACTGACGAATGAACAACATCGCATTGAGCCTCTCCTAGTGTCTGCCCGCAATAACATGAGACCCAAAGCTGAATTGAGAGATTGCAACTTAATCATAGTACATTCTCTACTAACATCATCAGTCAATACTATGCGGTTATTAAACGATTACGAGGTCCATGCTGGAAAATATTTGACCGCAGTTTGACGTACGGACCGAACGCAGTGAGGTCCATACAAGGAACTAAGGTCCAAATATTTTCCAACATGGATCGAGTAATCGTTTAATAAAGGCTTTATTATATGGCAGAACCTTTTGAGAACATTGTTTATTGTATTGTATTGTATTTTCTATTGTGTCTTTGATCCTGCGCATCACTGTAGTTGGACGTTTCGACGTTAGCTACATTGGCATTTTCCTTGTGTATGATTGCAAGTTCGTCTTCAAAGTTTACAGTAAATAATTCTTCGAGGAATAAGCTAAACTTTGGCTGACAATTCTTGCAGCATAAGCCTACACGAGAGGCTCCTCACTTGTTGTTGATTTTTAAGGCAACGCCCGTTCCAATACGACTTCGAAAATATGGCTTCGAAAATACGGCTTCGAAAATACGGCTTCGAAAATACGGCTTCGAAAATACGGCTTTTGCGGACCGATCAAGAACCAATCAGATTGCTCCGTTGTCGGTCCGAGAAGCCGTATTTTCGAACGCCATATAATAATATTTCATGTTGCCGGCTCCAAATTGTGACGATGAAATTTCCTGTTGTTCCTCCTTACAGAGCTCGAGAATTGCTTTGAATAATGAGGTAATGATACAGTAGAGCATGCTCAAAGTTTTTTTTAGCCCGGCTCTTTTCATACTATAAACATGGGGTGGGGTGCAATTAAGTATTTGCGTACCGTGTATGTGCTACTGGACTATTTTGCTCTATTCTCAGCTATTTTGCTCCACTGCCGGTGACCATTTTTTCAAATGTGTTTCTCTCGAAAGGATACATGTTTTCCAAATAACTGCTCTCTTACAGGATCTTAATCGGAATTTGCAATTCATCTTTTGCTTTCTTTCCGACTTGCTATCAGACAGCGTAACCAATTTGAAAAAATTGCTCCCGCAAAAGGTAGGAATCTCTTTACCCCAGCGGCACAACCTTACATTCATGGGTCTAGTACACTCCCGGCTATCAGCGTTTAATAATGACTGTGTAATAGCTGCTTTCTTGAGCCTGGCTAATACTGTGTTTTGATACCGAATTCTGACTTTGTCCATTATTTAGGAACTGCTGGAAGCAGCAAAAGATCCATTGGCAGAGTGGCTTGATAAATCGGTATGGCATTGGAATTATGTTCCTCTTACACTGTTATCATGCTGCAAGTAGATAATACCTTTTACCACTTTATCTTACCATGTTTTCGTCTGGTATTACCTGTCGCCCCAGAAGAAGTCTCACCTTTGCTCAAGTCTAGTGAAAGAGAGTTCAGAGTAAGAACTAAAACGGGTTCCTTTTCCCATTTGTCAAAGACTAATTGATTTGCGCTGCGCAGCAGCAGCAAATCTTTAAAATAGGCTCGTAGGCTCGATGAACGAACGTTGACATGGCGCGCATAACTAAACATACAGTGAACATTTCATGGTTTCAGCCAATGACATTCCTAGAAAACAGACGCATGTTTACTGCGTTCAGGATTGACGTCATCGGAAGTTGTCATCCATTGTTGTCCACATACGTCACAAAATTTTAAGCGCGCGCAGGAGGAAGTGATCAGGAAGTGACAGTCCATTCATTGGATGTTTTTGATTGATTAAAATTGGCATGTCTGCAGAGGTTTTTGGCATCAAATTTGGAGACCAGAGAAAGATCAGGGCAGTTGGGTTGTGTTGTGAGACGCGTAGGTTGTGGAAGTTTCCCAGTCAATGAGCAACGAGAGAGCAAGTGTCCGAAGTAAGTCCCGTTTTGGCGCTAATGCAGTTTCGCACACTGTTGCTATACTGAGCCTAACTAAACCCTACCAAAATCCTATAGTGTGCGATACTGCAATAGCCCCGTTTTAAGTTACTTTGTGTATGATTAGGCCTATTTATCGTTTCTAATGTTTCTTAGAATCATAAAATTTGATATCATGGAGTCGACCTCTATGTATTTACTGCTGTATTCACGTTAGGCGTAACCTGTATGTACTCAATCTCCAATATTTTGGAGCTTTTTGGACCAATTCCCTGCTTGAAATTCACGTTTTTATGTACGAAGTAAAACGAGTACATATAGGAGTGGAGTTGTGTAACGCACTAAGGCCCTAACGTAACGCACTCACGAACCAAGAACGCTTTTCTGTGAACTACCGACGAATGCAAAGAATGTAATCAGTTGCCAACTGCTGTATTGTTGCTGCGCCTCCGCACCATAACATCACCGCATTTACTAAAGCTTTTCTTGGCACGGCATCAGGCAAACAAACCATTTGCACTAATTATTTTCGATTTCGTGTGATCAACGAAAATTCTAGAAGAAACCGATGTGACGCAGCAGGCTGAATTGTTGCTGACCTCTGTGGCATCGCAGAAGTTACTGGAACACAAATTCCGAAGTAGCTAAGAATGCCAAGAATGCAATCAGTTGCCAACTGCTGACGTATTGCTGCGCCATCGCATCACCGCAGTAACAAAAGCGTTTTTTGGCACAGATTTTAGACCCAAAAAAGGAACCTGACCACCCCTATCCTAGATATACCACAGTACCCTGGACAGGTAAAAAACTTGCAGACGTGCAAGCAAGCATTCTTCGAGGTAATCTGTGTGCTCTACACAAATCATGCACATTCATTATCATTCCTGCACAGTTTGCAACAAAACTTCATTTGTAACAATACATATGACATAATCTTCACCCTTGCGTCTTTCCTCAAAATACTGTCGCAGTTCACAGCGCAAATCTTCAGATAGCAATATCTCTTGTTTATATTTTTAAATGCGAATTTCGAGTTATTAACTCAGATTGATCTGATTTATAAGGGGCTGAAGGGACCCTAAGGGGGATTTACAGAATGCTGTCAGAAGGATATATAGATGGAAAGAGAGGCAGAGGTCGTCCAAGGATTAACTGGTATGACAACATCAAGGAGTGGACTGGAATACAGTATGAATGGGCAACAAGAATAGCAATAGACAGAGACCAGTGTAGGGCTACTGTGTCATCCAACGTCGAAAGATATGGAACATTAAGATGAGGGTACTTCTTTTGGGCCAACGCAGGAAGATGCTTCTGTTTTGTATTCACTCTTTTAGGATGCCTTGTGATTTGCTTTGCTTTTGATTATCGAAGCAAGCGCATCGACCTCACTGCTAATATGATAGTCTTGCTTCCCAAAAAGATCTTTCTTTTCAGACTCGTCGAATTGTGTTGGTCTAAAATAACTCAGCCTCTTTGGTTTACCTTAATACTGCAATAAAGGAAGAAATGAAGCTTGAAGATGTTGCTTATTTATTTATTAGTATATCGTATGGTTTCAGGATCCGCAGGGAGTCCATAATCGAAGCCCACAAGACAAACTGCTGACAACGCACCCCAAGAACTTTACGATTTCTCCGAGAAGAGAAGCATACTGAAATTGTAGGATGAGAGGTCCACGCAAGGGCTAAGGTGTTGCATATGTTGGATTATGCAGGAGTCAAAGATTTCTATTTTGTATTCTAGCATGGAGCTGAAATCACCGATCATGAAATCTTCTCCAAACTGACTCAATACTGGGAGAATGAATACCACGAAGATATGAAAGCTTTAAATGTAAGTTCATTTCTTCCATGGTATATGATGGTCCATGGCAGGGGTGTTTGTTTTTTCGTGCTGTCGAAGAGGGCCTGAATTAGAATAGTTAGCTGATGAAGGAGTTTCTCTTTGTAATTTTGTGAATATGATGCCTTAAATTTTTAATCAATCTGTTGGAGATGCTTGGTTTTGAACTTAAACATTCAAAAAATTGTTGTTTTATGTTTCTACCTCTTCCTATCTCCACAAACATCGAAGAAATGTACATTTTCGGGACCGATTTGCAATACTTAATTTATCCCAATCGATATACCCTCCTTTGATACATATCAACATGTCAGTGCTTTTATTTACTAGGTTCTGCCTGCTGACGTGTTAACACGTGTTAGTCAGTATGTCCCAGAAGTCGTTTCATACATAGAGAAGATAATCGAAAATGGCTTCGCGTAAGTTTATTGATGCTGAACTTCCTTTTTTCTGAACTTTGTTATCTTAAATTTTCCTCTGAGGTATTATAATATCTTATGTTATAGTGACACATTCAAGTTTCTTGTTCTGGAGATGAGAAAGTAATTTTTGGAATGAGGTAGAGCATCCTTGAAATAGGTGAAATGGGGACTGTTTCAGAAGATCTTTAATGCAGAGTCTCACCAAGTCGTAACCTGATTTCCAAACAATTTGTTGATATGAAATTTTTGGCTTGACAACATCAACGTGCCAAAGCTTGAGGTTTTGTTGAAAATCTCCAGGTCAAATGGCAAAAGCTTTTATTTTTGCGTTAAATTCTTTTCATTTCATGATGCATACATCATGAGGTAGATCTGCATTTCATGAGGTAGATCTGCAAGTTTAATGAAACCCAGAAATCTCGATAAAGTGAAAAAGCAAGATGAAACACTGCAAGTCATATCTTACTTCTAGAGAGGTATTTAGTTCCATTGCCATGTGCTATTTCTGGCCTCTGTGAGAATTCTGTTTGCCATTTCGGTCCTACAACATCAAATTAAGAAAGAAGTTTTAGCAAGATCTGGATACAATATATCACTGTTAAAAAACTTCTGCAAGCAGCAGTTAGAATTCATCGGACTTGTACCGGGTGTCTAAAAAAAGTACCCCCTTTTGACTCAACAAGGCAACAAAACGATAATATTTCGGGACTTTTTGAATTCATGGCTACATTTGTTGGTCTTCAACTTAAATGCACATACCTTGCATTTGGAAATCGACCACCAAACACCGGAGATATGAGTTCATAAGGTAAAAATTTGGAGTACACCTGAAACCAGAGGTTTTGAGAAATGGCCTAGCCATAATTTGACAACAAACAGGCATTTTGCAAACGAATTTTTGACTTTGACCTTTACTTTTTATTTTTGAAAAGATTACTTCAATTGTTCACCAAGTGACTTTTCTTTTGAGGAAACGATCCTTGCATTGCATTCTATCCCAAGTGTTTTGTATTAAAGGCGAGGAAAAGGAGCACATGCACGCTTATTTTGGAGATGTGGCACGACTTTATCACTCTTACCATATTTTTACTATATTTGTTTATTCAGCGCCATGTCCATGCATCTTTTATTCTTTTCAAAAGCAAAACATGGAAACTTAAAGTCTACAGGTACTTTGGAACATGTCCACGATACAAATCATGACTAGGCCCTTTTTCAAAACCTCTGGTTTTGGGTGCACTGTAAATGTTGACTTTTGCGAACCTGTATCTCCGGTGTTTGGTGGACAGTTAAATGCAAGGTACGTGCATCTTAGTTGAACATTGATGCATTTAGCTGTGAAGTCGAGGAGCAATGATATCTTATTGCTTGGTTCCTATTTCCAGTCAAAAGGAGGTACTTTTTTCTGAGACACCTGGTATGAGAAAAGGCCAACCAGAAAAGCTCTTCTCAAGCTGTAAAATGGGCTACCGAAGTTCAAATTAAGATATTAGATCTGAGGCTGGGCCAAAAAGATTTTATAATTCAAGTGGATGGTGAGAAATTCCTCTCTAATTGGTGCATGGCGTAGAATTTCTTTGGCCTGCCTGTCCCCTTTCGTCTGTTTAGGCTAAACGCATCTGAAACTCGTCGCTCAGAATCCAGCTGTGTCTTTATGATCGTTGATGGCATAAACTGATTGATTGCACTGACGAATGTTGTGGGGTTCAAACATGTAGAACACATCTTCATTTGCAATGTATCTGGTGCTACTTGCCTGCATTAGGGGGAGAAAGTTTAGGATTTTTGGAAGCTTAGCTTGCGCAGCCCCTTTAACACAACGGATGTCTTTTTGAATCTGTGCACTTGAAATAAACGAAGGCTGATTGTTAATACTTTCTACGGTTGTAGAAAGTTTTTTTTTTATATCAGTGAAAAATTTACAAAACTACAGATAATCTAACAACAACTAAGTAAAGCTAATACAATTTTTCCATAATTCAAAAAAAAAACTTCTAATAGATAGAGCACAAATTGAATTAACAATACGATTACAACATAATACGAAATACGAAAACGATTACAACATAATACGAGACGATTCACACGACGATTTACACAACTATACCACAAGAGGTGTGATCAAGCACATCTCTCCTGCAGCCAACAAGCAACGATGAACAA
>REGL01000249.1:92411-114702 GCA_004194395.1 Aurelia aurita complex sp. Pacific
GTCTTAAATGTCGGAAAGGAATGGAAAGAAAAGGGAAACACACTGTCATGCAACACTTACCGGGTCTCCCAGTAAAAAGTGAACGTTTTCAAAAAACCACCATACCAATATTTGATGTTATTATTAATCTTAAGAATTTCCTTTTCGTGAATATTTTTCTAGGATTAGCTTGATTTCAGAGATCAGCTTTGTTTATTCCTGCAGGAAGGAGATGACGAAAATTTACCAGATTTTGAGCAATTGTGTTTCACAAAACATCAGAGTGCTACATCTTGCAATTTTATGTACCAGTGCAAATCTTATATGAAATAAGTGGTTTATCAAGGACAATTGCAACCAATTTGATTTATATTTTTTGCTTTGAATTGATATTTTATAGATAGTCATCTCTTGCAGTTTCAAGGCGTGCTTCAAAATTACGTCCTTCATAAAAAGCTCAAATTCCGACAAAAATCAAAGTGATTTCAAGCATTCATAAATATCACTCACATTGATTTGGCCTTTTTAAAAACTGCAGGAAAAGAAATTTTCAAGCTTAGTAATATGTTCAAATTTTATTGGTTGAACTGGTGTTCAAATTTTCACGCTCATTATGTTCAAATTTTGGTGATTTTTTGAAAATGTTTTCACTTTTTATGTCACCTGGTTGGCGACGCTGAAAAATCACAAAAGTGAGACTGCTGGTTAAGAATCACAATGTGCGCTAAGCTCTAAGCAGTATACTTCAAAACAAAGTTTTTCAAGATGGTACTTAATATATTATTTTCCCTCAAGTTCACAAAGACTTTATTGCTCACCTCGAGAAATCGCAAAATAAGGCACAAGGAAATTTTAGAGATACGTGTACTAATAGAGTTCTGTGATTTTCCAAACACTTGTCTGCCTTTAGAGACATTCGGTAGGTTTTGAATTTTTCTTCAGCATTAGTTACTTGAAATGATTTAAATGTAATGAAGTGTTATTCTACCATGGGTTCTTTGAGCATTTGTGCTGAGTTACCGTATTCATGAGATTCAATCATCAAATTTATTAAAATCATCAAATTGATGAATCGCATGCAAGGAAAAACGACATCCTTGTGTGCTTACCACTATGCTATGGACCTTCATGAAATTACGAATTTGTAGAAAATTCAGCACTTCGATTGTTATGAAATTCAATTTTATCTTTATTATATTCGTTCTTCTAGGGTAGACCAGGGTGGCACATAGAATGTTCGGTTATGGCAAGGTTTGCTTTTACAATTTTCAGAAATTCCTAGTTATGCTTAGGCTTGCAATTTTGTTCTTCAGGCCTTCCGTTCGCACAAAAGCGGTCCAATTGAGACGGCGGAATTTAAGTAAGAACGGTGTCGTGTGAACAATCGCAACAATGAAACGGAACATTTGCTGATTTTTTCGAAAAGTGGCTGATTTATTCTTTAGGTATAGATATATTTCTTTGTCATCAAAATACGGCCTATTGATCGCGGAAATTGCAAAGGGTTTAACGTTAACGATTCTGCCATTTTCAATTTGTGCCGATATCGTGTGAACACAAGCTGCAAGTTTTTGTACCATTAAATTTTGCCGTGTTCAGATTGTGCTAGTATCTTCTGAACGTATTATCGAATTCAAGGCATTTTGTTGCCACGACATTGTGCATCCATTCTGTAGGTCTCACCAACATGAAAATAGACGTTTGTTGGTTTTGTTTCTTTGTTATGACATTCTTAAAAAGTGGCTGTAGATAAACTTTATAGAACTTAACTCAGGTTTCCCCACATGCTTCAAAGAGAACTGTTAACTGAAGATACTGACTGCATTTATTACGATGAGTCCTAGTAATTGCTTCCACCCACCCTACTACTCGCTCATATATCGACACTCAGTAATGTTTTAGGGCCGCGTTCGTGGCATTGTAAGTTCGAAGAAATTGTCATTTGAGTTTTTTTTTTCAGTGATGTTCTTGGTGGATCCATCGATATTCACACTGGTGGAGTTGATCTAAAATTCCCTCACCACGATAATGAGTTGGCACAAGCCGAGGTAAACATTCCCTTTTCCGGTGCTACCTAGAAGGGGTGGTCTTAGTAACAGGAGGTAGACAAATATTCTCCCAAAAAACAGCTGTAGTTTTGAGATGTCGAACAATTGAAGCATTGATCTGATCGATAAACAACACTAGCTACTCTTACTAATGCAGAAAGCATTTAATTACCAGGCTAGTTTTTCCATCGAAGTATTTTTGTTGACTTTTCGCCTGGATATTTTTTGCTGTTGATGTGGCACTATTAAAACTCCGATCCCGGCTACCACCTTACAGTGGGCCCACAATGCTGATTTTCGGAAATTTCATGATATTTTCTGAAAGAATTGTGTACGTACCTGGCATAAAGAATATTTCAAGATGGATTGAGAGACCACAAAAGATTAATTTTAAGTGGAAATGGTGGGACTGGGATCAATTTCATCCGCATGTAACATATTTTAGAATTTGCACAAATACCTGAATATCAAATACAGTTTACTGACAACGAAAAGTAGATNGGATATTTTTTGCTGTTGATGAGGCACTATTAAAACTCCGATCCCGGCTACCACCTTACAGTGGGCCCACAATGCTGATTTTCGGAAATTTCATGATATTTTCTGAAAGAATTGTGTACGTACCTGGCATAAAGAATATTTCAAGATGGATTGAGAGACCACAAAAGATTAATTTTAAGTGGAAATGGTGGGACTGGGATCAATTTCATCCGCATGTAACATATTTTAGAATTTGCACAAATACCTGAATATCAAATACAGTTTACTGACAACGAAAAGTAGATGTTGGTTCATAGCTTGTTTGAAGGGTACTTGAAGGGTATTTCTACGGCGAATTCAGAAACACAAGCATCTTTACTGTTTTACACATTTTTAATGGGCTGGGGCCAACTGACATGTGTGATGATCTCAATCGGAAGAATGTAGATATATCTTATTTCAAATATTTGAACGAAATATCATTGAACCATTGAGTACCTTGTCACAGAGAATTTGTATTTTCTAATAAGTATACCGGGTGTCCCAAAATGATGTATTATTTTTTGATTGCTTATATGTCCATAACCAATGAACTGATTTTCAAAAAGTTTGTTTTATTTGATTGCCGAAAGGCTAAATTGTATTCGAAGATGTTTGTTGTGGTTTACGACAATGTTTTCATATCGAAAAGAAGATTGATAAACCTGCTCAAATTCAAATCCAAGATGGCATGAGAAAGAAACGGCCTACTTTGCCAGTCAACATCTTAGATGTGATACAAAGGCTGAACTCTTATTCGTATTCTCTGAATTCAGCATAAACTGAATTCGTATTCTCTGAACGACATATATTCTCTGAACGACATATAAGTTCAGGCTTTTGTATCACATCTAAAATGTTGACTGGAAAAGTAGGCCGTTCCTTTTTCACACCATCTAAGTCTTGAATTTGAGCAGGTTTACTGATCTTCTTTTCGACATGAAGACATCTGCGTAAAACCACAACCAACACCCTCGAATATAATTTAGTCTTTCGGCAATCGGATAAAATAAGGTTTTTGAAAATCGCTTCATTGGTTATGGACATATGAGCAATCCAACGATAATACATCTTTTTGGGACACCCGGTATGGTTCATGGTATTCGTTTCATGGTTTTTGAAAAGTTTCAAGTTTAAGCTGAAATAATGACCACAAAAATTTTGGAAAATCGGCCATTTTTTATTTATTTTCATGCTTTTTAGAGGTAAATCATCATGATACAAGAGGAACAGACTACATTTATGATATTCTGGTTGATATGGTCTAAATTTTGACATGTCGCTTGTAAATACTTGTGTGGATTACAGTTTTTCAGCATGTTTGAGAAATTCTACATTTTGTCTGATGTTTGCCATTCATGACCAATTTGTTTATTTTCAAACTGATGGGAACTTTTGTTGACGATGGATTAACAAAAGATTTAAAAGCATTGGAAAGCCCAGAATCTCAGCTTTTGATACATGTATAACATTTTATGATTGAAAATATTTCATTTTGGTCAGTCCACATCTGGGCCCCCTGTGAACCCTCTCACGTGGCTAACAATGTGGCAGTGCCGAAATAACATCAAATGAAGTAAATTCCATTGTTATCATTCAATATATTGACATAGTCAACCTGTTATTTTAGGCCTATTTTGGTTGTGATCAATGGATTCATTACTTTCTACACGCTGGCCACTTGACAATTGAAGGATGCAAAATGTCCAAATCGTTGAAGAATTTTATCACAATCAAGGTATGTCATTTTGTATCATTTGAATGTATCTCCTCTTCCCCGGTTTAAAACCGTATGCGTGGAATGTTGTGGGGCGTTGTGCAGAAGTGAATACCGGGCAAGTAAAAATATCTAGCACGTTTGACGGGCTGTGGATTGAAAAATACGCGGCCGATATCCAAAACTGAAATGTTAATCTGTCAGCCAAAGAGATGTGAAAATGTTGCTTGGCAAATCACTGATCTTTTAGACCAAGAAATGAAGAAAATTCCAGTGAAGGATTTGTATGGGAAAGAGAATTCCACATTCCATGCTGCTCCATGATTTACTTGCCATTGAAATGTAAAGTCTATTTCTGAAACTGACAATTGCATTGAAACTTTAAATTTCAATGGCAGATAAATCATTGATAAATTTAACATGGAATTCTCGTTCCAACAAAGACCACTCACCAGCATTGTCGTAATTTCCTAGTCTAATGATGAGTGCTTTACCTAAGAAAATGTTCACATCTAAGTTAGCCTTTGACTGATAGTTTAACATTTCAGTTTTTGAAAATCTGCGGTATAATTTTTATTCCACATCCTGCCAAACACGTTACCTTGTTTAACTTGTCAAACACGTGTCAGCAAACGTGTTGACTTGCCTGGTACATGTACGAATTTGCACCAGTTTGAAGAAAGTCATACAAGAGAGCGAGTGTCCCCAAAAAGTTACTCTTGTATGAAAAATCACTGAGATTTGTTTGCAATCCCGATGGGATTTTCAATTTTTTTTTCCAAGTAGGTAAAGAAGGATTGTTTTCCCAGGTATAGCCTGACCTTGTAATTGGTTGGAAAATAGATAATGTGGCTGCCGGGTTGGAAGCATACAGCAAAGAGCACTGATGGCTACCAGAATACTTTCATTTTGTATTTTAAGCTTTTGGTTTAGTCATAGATGTCAGAAAGAAAGGCAAACCGTCATCGTAGACTTAAGGACAATGACAAATATGAAAATAATAGCTCTTAAGCAAGATTTTCGATGTTGCTCAAAAGGTCTGTTCAAGATTTTGTAAACAATGGGAAAGTATGGGGCAACCGGCACACGTGACTAAAGCCTTGGGTTTTTAATGGCGGCCAGTTTCATCGAAGCTTCTACGTAACTTTCATTGCAGTGTTTTATTGTCTATGCCCATGAAATAAGATGGAACTTTGTATATCCATTAAACTTTCAAATATTCGGCGTTAGAAAAATAGAACAAGCCGTGCACGAAAGCTCTGATCACCAAGAGTGTCGCAGATACTTTGGATTGCTATCCTCTGTGCAAAATCGCCATTAGCTGTTGTGTTTAGCCTAAACACGTTCGATGATTTGACACGCAGAGCCATGCGGAGAGGATGGGTTGTACAGCCCCTTCAAAGAGGATCCCCTCTAAGCAATGAAAGCCAACATTTTATCATCTTTAGATATATTTGGATCATTCACAAAAGAGACAGAAAAGAAACATGTATGATCGGTTTGATAATCGAGTTTTGATGATATTTCAGACGGGAGTACTTTTTTGGGACACCCAGCTGAATGGGTTGAAATCTTCCTGATATGAAGAGTGGAATTAGATTTTTTTTTATGAAATCACAACTGTTTACCTCTTGATTAGGACAGTAAGACTGAGTACAATGTTTCGATCTGCGACTGTCATGGATTATTATAATTATCATGGGAACTTCCTTTGAGAATGAAGACACTTGGATACTGTTAGCATGCCTTAGCTATTTCCCAAAATTTTCTGAGCTTTTCTTGTCGAGTAAGACTGCTTTAGTTTGCTGGCGATTTACCGTTTCTTTGAGTCGGGAATTTTGAGAAAATTTTTTCGAACACAGGAATTGAGCAAATCTATCGAACTTGCTTATTTGATTCATAATGGTTCACACAAGAAGTTTGATCAACAAACTCGACGCACAAGCTATTGATTTATTGTTGATTGAAAACATACAGCTCTTTTCGAATTCAGCCAGTAATTTTGCTCACTGTAACATAACTCAATTGTGTTTTGCAGGAAGCTCTTGAGAAGAATACTTGCCGACAAATTAGATTCGCATTTTTGCTCCATTCGTGGAACTCAACTCTCGATTTCAGCACCAATGTCCTCAAAGAAGCGGAACAAAGTGAAAAGTTATTCAATGTAAGTAACTGTCATTTAATCTTACCATTGCCGGGTGTAGCAAAACAGCATTTATGTTCGCTGGCCACGATAGATAGTAAATTAGGCCGATTTTGACGATGGATGATTTAATCTTTAGTAATGTAGCGATTTTTTTCACTTGTGATGGTCTACCTTGTGATATGATCACAATAAGAATTTTACAAGGAAAATCTACTTACGGCTACTGTACCCCTGGAACGATAAAATCTTTTATCTGATCAAGTTTTGTATTTTTAGATCATTATTTTTCAGCGAATATTNGTAGCAAAACAGCATTTATGTTCGCTGGCCACGATAGATAGTAAATTAGGCCGATTTTGACGATGGATGATTTAATCTTTAGTAATGTAGCGATTTTTTTCACTTGTGATGGTCTACCTTGTGATATGATCACAATAAGAATTTTACAAGGAAAATCTACTTACGGCTACTGTACCCCTGGAACGATAAAATCTTTTATCTGATCAAGTTTTGTATTTTTAGATCATTATTTTTCAGCGAATTATAAGCCATTTAAAGCAAGGTTTTTTCAGCTAGGAACATGCTGTTTATATTACGAGGAAAATTTGAGAACTAAAGATTAAAGGCTTCAAGTGCCTTTGATTTCGTGTTGAATGGATTTTGCAGTTACAATACCAATTTCATCATTGTAAACTCTGTGCTAAATGCATGAAAGATTACTCTGTTTACTCTTGTGGCCAGATTAATGTTAATCATTTACAACAGTGGAAATATACGCTAAGAAAGTGTTTCAGCACTTTTCTCAAAATGAAATTTTCAGCAACCAATGGGTATTCATACAGATCCCTGTACCCAACGGCTTGACGTAAATGGCTGAGATTTGGCAGACAGAGAGAAAAAGCACAAGGGGACGAAAGGGTGTCTCACTTTTGAGAAAAATTGCATGGTCCAAATTTAACATTTGAATGAATCGCAAAACGAGGCAAGTGGGTGAGGGGCAAAATAGTTTTATTAAGTATTCTGAAGCAAAGGTACGCAAAGGAAATTTGAAACGATATTTGCTAGATTAATGTGTTGAGAATGCAAAAATCTTATTGAGATTTATATGAAACTTATCTGGGGGGACAGGGAGGTTCTAGAAGGAGGAAGGTCTAATTTTCGCGTTTTCAGATGTATAAAGCACAATTTTTGGATATTTGTATTCTTTTTGGCTTATAAATACTCCCCATTTAATGATGACGAATCGAATGATGTATAGTTTATACGTGTTATTTTGCGGGCGTGACAATCAAGAGAGAAAACACCGTGAATGGTCACTGAAGGGGTACAGTAACCTTAATACACTACGTAAACATCCCTTTACAAGACTACAAGGACGATACCACAGGGAGCAAAATATCATGACTGCCCCATGGCCTATAAATGGAGGAAAACAACGAAAATTACAACTAAAAATACAACTACAAAGGCTCTACTGGATGACCTAAAAGAACGTCACGAGCTAGATGATAACTACAACCTCTGTCAAAAGTCTTGAAAAACATCACATGTCTTTGCTCTTGTCTCCCCCTTCCCCCTTACAATATTGGTTCCTCGTGCAATTACATAGTGCTTTAGTGCACGACACCGCAGCCTAATTTCTTTTTCTTCATATCTGGTTATTATATTTTCGGACCAACATTGTTTAGGAAGGGGCAGGGGGCCTTTGGATGGTTATCAGACGAAAAAGCAGCAAAATGAAGTTTTTTCAAGTTGTTTTGGCAAGGATTGCAGCTCTCTGAAATCATTTTTTTGGTGATTGCTTTGTGGCACCGTTTAGTTGAAAGACTTTGCTATCTTTTGAGATACTGCATGGTCACTTTAAGCTATGATTACTGTCGAAAACTCATACCAACTGAAAATGATGCATCCTACATTCTCATTTAGACTGAAATAATCGCCATCCTTTTCTAAACGTAGATATGGATTTGAAGTCGTCTGGGGCCATCTTCTGTTTCAAAAATGACTTATATCTGCTCCTTATTCAAATTTTATGCTTCTGAGCAAATTTGGAATGTGGCATTTTTTACATCTTCCAAAACATGGATTGAAAAAGAACAGGAAAATTTGCGAAATGAATGAATTACCATATTTTTGAAGCTTGTTTTTTGAAGGGTAGTTATGGCTCAAACTGACGAAATAACATCTCAAAAGATAGCTAAGCCTTCCAGCCTAGTGATTAAAGGGAGCTCATGATCAGTAAAGATCTGTCATATTCTGAAATGTTTTGCTTTGACAATTTCTCTTGAAAAATCGTGGCGCAGCTGAAGTTATTGCACAGAGTTCTCGTTGTTGAAAAGTTTTTATCAGGAGCAGTGCTAATATTGTCAACGAATGATGTTTTCAAGAAAAATAATCTAGCGAAAAATAGTCATTCACAGGTGTTTCTGTGCAAGCTTCTTGGTTTGATTACAAAATCAGAGAAATTAAAAAATCTGCTATGTCAGTTTCTTTCTTCCAAGAAAGATATAATTGACCCAATGTCTAAAAAAGCGCTACCTCGTTTTGACTACCTCGTTTTGACATATGCTTGCTTTACCCTCCTTGTGAATTCACTTGAGACCTATTTTGCACAAACTATTCGTCAAATGAAAGGACAGGAGTTGGGCTTGCAGGAAATCATTCTCTCATTTATGTCAGACCTTTCGTTCTAGAGAACATTAAATTCCTCCCTCGGCTGGTAGCCTTTTTTATACATCCTGTAGTTCGGGAAGAGGCATGGATCGAATGGATACAATTTTTGATAAGTTCTAACAACGATTCTCTGTTCTAGGATTTCTTTCTGAATGTAAAGGACATTTTACGGAAACCAGAAACAACAACTGTATCTTCACATGATTACAGAGACATCGAGAAAGAGCTACAGGAGAGGTAAGAAATATTAATGTCATTTATCCAATCCCTTTCATTTCTGGAGAAGCANAATTTTACAAGGAAAATCTACGTACGGCTACTGTACCCCTTTGGAACGATAAAATCTTTTATCTGATCAATTTTTGTATTTTTAGATCATTATTTATATCCAAGAAAGATATAATTGACCCAATGTCTAAAAAAGCGCTACCTCATTTTGACATATGCTTGCTTTACCCTCCTTGTGAATTCACTTGAGACCTATTTTGCACAAACTATGCGTCAAATGAAAGGACAGGAGTTGGACTTGCAGGAAATCATTCTCTCATTTATGTCAGACCTTTCGTTCCAGAGGACATTAAATTCCTCCCTCGGCTGGTAGCCTTTTTTATACATCCTGTAGTTCGGGAAGAGGCATGGATCGAATGGATACAATTTTTGATAAGTTCTAACAACGATTCTCTGTTCTAGGATTTCTTTCTGAATGTAAAGGACATTTTACGGAAACCAGAAACAACAACTGTATCTTCACATGATTACAGAGACATCGAGAAAGAGCTACAGGAGAGGTAAGAAATATTAATGTCATTTATCCAATCCCTTTCATTTCTGGAGAAGCAATATTGCCAGAGGCCCTTGATTGCGAGGCCTAAAATTTAAGAGTATTGGAGTCAAGAAGGCATGCTTTAAGTAAATACCATATAAATGCCATACTTCAAGCCTTTCATACTTTTATTTGTAGCATCTTTTTTTCTAGTTTTCCTGCAATTTCTTTTAAATTTGAAACGTTTTTCCTTCGTAATATTAGCTTAAAGATTCTTACGAGTAGTGGTTCTTATATGAGGGCTTTTAGTGTATTTAACAGCATACTGATTGTCATTTCTGATCATGCTCGTACTTTTTTCAGAGAGATTTTGCAAAATTTGACCATGTCAAAGAATCCTTGTAAGATAGTTGTACGCATGTTGATCAGTATCTCCGTTTTTATTTCAGATTTTTCGAGAAGAAATCCCAGGTGCATCAATCACTGTGTGGTAAGTTTTGGAAGTTACCTATGGCCTAAAATTTTGAAAAAAGGATTGAAATGAGGGCAAAGTGCTGTCAATTTTATACAGCTTATAGAGCAATGGCAACGAGTTGGACCACGCTATTGAGGTGGGGAGGGGGGGGATGTGTGTCCGTTTTACTAAGAGATAGAGGATCAAGGACACCGTTATCAGGCAACGATAAAGAATTGACATAATTTGCTCTAATTTTCATCCCCTGTTCGTTAAATGGCCCATTACTAGTGATATGATGTTTCAAATCTAAGTTGGGCATTCTGCTATGAAATGACGTATGTTTCTTTTCAAATTGTTGGATGTTTCACGAATGAACTGATGGCCAACTTTTTTCATACCGTATATAATCTCATATTGAAATTGCTACAGCTACTAAAGATTACAAGAATGATACCACAGAGAGTATGGAAATGCTTATAGCTTATCAACCCTGCGGCCCTTTACATATAGTTGCAAATATAAACATTCGAGAAAATGTTAACTAATACAAATTTACAATTACATTTAGAAAAGGGCGGATAAGTCCATGTATTGGTTGGAGCAGAATCAAAATCATTTTGTTGCGCAAATTAATTTTAGAGCTCCTTTATTAATATCAGTTCATGATCTTTCATTGCAAGACAGAGTGCGTTCAACTGATAATTCATTTGCAAGGTGAGAAAAGTCATTAGGAGGCAATATTGCATTGCGACCATTGAGAAGCTCACGTCTAGGTTCTTCGTAAGATTGGCAAAGCAGCAGGTAACGTTCCGTGTTCTCAATGCCATCTCGTCCAGGACGCATCGGATCAATTGTATCGCTAAACGATTGTACACCAGCCTTTTCTTAGGCCTAAAGAAATCTTTAGTAAGATATGATTTTCTGATCACTTTTTCGACAACGAAATGTTGACATAGATAGCTTCAAACCCTTTGCAGAGATCTTTAAGATCGGGCTGTTAATTTTATTTCTGAGTGAGATAACTAATCTAAAAACGTTAAACTAAGCAGTCAAGAACAGAAATGAATGGCAGAGACTTTTTATGCTGTTACGCATTCTGCAATAAGCGGAGAATGTGACTGATATATATTTGGGTGTTACTTCATTTGTGTACCCGATACTTTTATTTTCAGATCTTTCAAACCGCACTGTTTCAATATTCAGTGTTAAAGAGCTATTATTTTTGCCTTTCAGATTCAATCGATACAAGCTCTGCTTTACAACACATGCAGTCACTTGTCAAGTTGACGAACATCTATATTGGAAACAAGAAACAAGAAGGAAAAGCCCCAAATCATTCAGTCGTCAGTGGAATCGCAAAATACCTCACAAAATTACTTAAAATCTTCGGTGCAAATGATGGAGAACAGGAAATTGGATTCCCTGTTAGTGGAATTGGAGCTTCAAGTAATGTAAGAAAATGCGTTGTTTCTTTGATGTCTTCATTATGCCTTGCCCTGCCCTACCCTACCCTACCCTACCCTACCCTACCCTACCCTACCCTTTCTCTGCTCTGCTATCCTGTTTACTCTGGTTTCTTCTCCTTTGTTATCCTCCGACATATACTTCTTGGAAAAAATAGAAGCTTTTGAGTGAGCATCTGAACCAATCTGAAAATCTTGCCGTTTCAATTTAATGAGATACCAAAGGAAATGCTGCAGGCAGTAGCCCTTTTCAGGCCAAAATGATTGCATGACAAATTGAGAGTAAGTGTCGATATTTGAAGCCTTGGTAAGGTAAAAAGTCAGAAGTTTTACGAATGTGTCAATGGCTTTTGCCGATCAGTGATTGAAACAGTAAAACTAGTAAAACNACCCTACCCTACCCTACCCTACCCTACCCTACCCTACCCTACCCTTTCTCTACCCTACCCTTTCTCTGCTCTGCTATCCTGTTTACTCTGGTTTCTTCTCCTTTGTTATCCTCCGACATATACTTCTTGGAAAAATTAGAAGCTTTTGAGTGAGCATCTGAACCAATCTGAAAATCTTGCCGTTTCAATTTAATGAGATACCAAAGGAAATGCTGCAGGCAGTAGCCCTTTTCAGGCCAAAATGATTGCATGACAAATTGAGAGTAAGTGTCGATATTTGAAGCCTTGGTAAGGTAAAAAATCAGAAGTTTTACGAATGTGTCAATGGCTTTTGCCGATCAGTGATTGAAACAGTAAAACTAGTAAAACTATTTCGTGACTTTGCTCTGTACGAGTATTAAGATTTAGTTTTTACTTGCAGCAAGAAGATGTCCTAATGCCATATGTTTCACTGCTTGCAAATTTCCGCAAAGATGTCAGAGTTATAGCAAAGGAAGAAAAAAGTGAGTAAACGTGCACATAGCTCGCCTTTGAACATTTCGGGAATGGAGGGTGAGATTTCTAACCAAGTCGACCAGTTTTGTAGATATTACTTAAAGTTAAAAGATAATTTCATGAATATCACGTCTTGAACACCACCGTGTAATAAATTGTACATCAAACCATGTTCGTAAAATGGGGACTGTTCGTTAAGAATCACAATGCTTCCTAGCGAGTATGCTTCAAAATATGGTTTTTATTATAGGGGAGAAACTTTAGTGGGAAGAAACTTTCCCATTTTTCGCGTTTTTGGCTGAAATTCGCGAAAAGTTTATCCCGCGAAATTTCCTGAAAATATGAAATGCACGAAAATTTATTCCCTCGAAATTTTCTAATTTATGGGACCAAATATTTATATGATTAGATATTGATTTTCCTCTTATTATTTTGTTGGGGAGACTGAAATATGTTTAGTGATTTTTCACGCATTTTATGAGCAAGGAGAAACATAGTTAAATTCAAATTTATGAAAATTCATTGGTTGTGAAATGCCTGTAAATGGGCCTAAAACACTGGATCAAATCGCAAGGATTCTCCTTCACAGAACAATACGCCAGGGCACACAATCTCTCTCAAGAGTTATAGGAAATTTATTTTTAGGCCCCTTTTCAGCCAAATTACAGGCAAGCGATTTTATTTACAAAGTCGAATTTACGCGTATTTACAAGAACAATCGCGAAAATACTTCGGTACTTCATCCATCAAAAAAATAGATTCATTAAAATCACTTAAGTATTCTACTGGGTGTCCCTAAAGAGTATTCCTGTTTGAAAAAAATCACCAAAATCTGATTATCAAACCTCTTAAAAAATCCTCTCTTTGATCTCCTTTGTCAATGATTCAAATATATTTAGATATGATAAAATGTTTGTTTCCGTACTTAGAGGGTATGAAATAGTGCATTGAAAATCCTCATTTTGAGCTACACTATTTATGCAACATCGTTAAACTTACCTAAGAGCCACTACCTTGATATTTTCATTATCCTTCAAGTCTGTAATAGTAGTTTGTATTTCTTCTTGACATTTATGACCAAATTAGAAGCTTTTTACTCTGGTCATCATCATTGCTTTTAGCAGCATGGTTAAAATCGGGCAGCCCTAAAAAGAGCAAAATTTGCTACTTTTAATACTAATCACAAGATCAGGCATGCCTGGAAAAATAATTTGGTCTTAGATCTACTTGCCAAAAAATGTATATTTGAACATCCGCCTCAGAATAGAATTTTTGTGATTTTTCAAACAGGAGTCATTTTTTGGGACACTTGGTAGGTACTGGAAATTTTCAAACATCTGAAATTTTTGATGCACCCGGTATATGGAATTGTTAAAACTAAAAGTAAAACGAAACAAGGGCAGCATTTAGAATGACGGGGACCTGTGCGTCGCAAATTCATGGCTCAATTAATTATGAAATATATGTAGAAATCAATGCAGGTTTCAATGTAGGTTCATTCAGGCACTTTGTTGGAATTCCAGGTAACAAGATCCTAACACTTTGTGATAACCTGAGAGATGAACAACTGATTGAGCTTGGTGTCAAACTCGAAGATACTGAAGGTAATTATGTCCCTACTCCTAAATCCTAGATGAAATAATGATGTTTTAACAAGGATATTTTTTTATATATATATCCACTAAAAGATTACAATATATATGTTACTTACACTACCTACAAATTACTATACAATACTACAGGAACGATACCCCGAGAAGCAAAAGGCTGTGACTACCCCGAGGCCATTTAGACATTGAGCTAAAACTACTATGGTCTGTCTCAAATTACATGCCATGAGCAATATCTGCTATCAGGTTGACTTTTGTTTGGATTGGTAAATAAGGCATTATCGCAAATATTGCATGGCATCTAATTTGAGATAGAAATACACGACTTAACTAAAGAAAAACAAGAACAAAGACAAAATAAACTAAAATGGGACATGTAACATTGTGGCTGTGATGAAGTGACTTATAACGGAGTTCTTTGGAATTTTCTAACCGAATCGACCAGATTTGTGGATAAATTTTAGAGTCAGAAGGAGTATATTTTTGTTAAGTTCGTCTGGGAAATTTTTATCACCAAACAATAAAATCTGCAGTAGAACATTATTTTGGACATTGGTGTATCCATATGGTCGCAGCAAATCAAAAACTCCAGCGAGAAGATCTCTGCGTGGTACTGCAAGGGAAGGGCAAAGCAACAAAAAGTGTTCCGTATCCTCAATACCATCGTTCGTAGGGCACATTGGATTTATGGTATCCCTAAAATTGTGCTTGAATTTGTGAAAGTTTAGTTTACTGAGACCAACCCTGAGTTGAGTGAGATAGGATAAACCTGTTGGGTCATGAATGCCAAATATAGATCTTACAGGGGGTCTAATTATCGATAAGAGCTTCTTCTTAAAAACAGCAACAGACGGTGCAAGTCTAATCTCAGGATCAAGTTTATTCCATTCAGATAAGCAATGAGGATAGAAACTAGATTTGAATTTTTCTGTTCTGGCCTTTAATCGCCCAATGACATCCTGGTTGCGAAGAGGGTAATGTGACTGTTGAAGTGGTGGGATTGGATCCTTAGTATAAACGGGAGTTAGATTATTAAGAATCTTGTAGAATAAAGTAAGACGTCTGCTCCACCTTCGGCAGCTTAATGATTCCCAACCAAGCTCTGTGTACAGCTTTTCTCGCGATGTTCCTCTCCATGTTCCTGTAATTGCTCGCGCAGCAGAATACTGAACAGATTCTAATTTTTCCATAAGGCTCGGTAAAATGATGCTGCCACTGAACTCACATACTTTTGCCGGAATATGGTAAATGACATCCCCATAGTCAAGATGCGGTCGCACATGGAGCTTATATAACTCGTTTAGAGTATGCCTGGGCAGATATTTGGAGAGATATTTCAGCAAGCCAATACCCTTTCTTGTTTTAGAGATAGCTGATTTGATATGGGCAGAAAAAGACAGCTTTGAATCGAGTATGATTCCTAAATGTTTGTGTTCATCTACTTTCATCACTGGTGTGTTGTTAAAGTAAATTTCCGGATGATTAGCTTCAATCTTTTTCCTTGAGAATATTAGTTCCACAGCTTGTTTTTGTGGATCAGGATTAAACGACATCCTCCAGTCATGGGCCCACTGTCTTATCAACTCCAAGTCATGGTTCATGTCATTGGCAGCTGAATCAGAATCTTGGACGACCGTAAATAATGACGTATCATCAGCGAAAAGCTTAGCATTGCACTTCAAGTCTTCAGTTAGGTCATTTATATACACAAGGAAAAATAAGGGTCCTAGAATAGAACCCTGGGGAACTCCTGCCGAAATATCTCCCCAAGAAGAACTCTGCCCATTCAAAACAGTTCGCTGCTTTCTATTCTCAAGAAAGCTCTTGACAAGAGAAAGAAGATTTCCTGAGACGCCACATCGTTGTAGTTTGTAAATCAGACCATCATGCCATACCCTGTCAAATGCTTTGGAAATATCGAGATATACAGAACGAACATCGAGAGGGGGATTACAATCAAATGCTTTAAAAATTGTGTGCGTTATGGAGGTTAATTGGTTGACTGTTGAGTCACCTGGACGAAAACCTGATTGATTTGGGTTAAGTAACTCAGATGAAACAAGATGTGAATATAGAGAATCGTAAATGAGTTTTTCAAGTATTTTACCAAAGATTGGAAGAAGTGAAATTGGGCGGTAGTTTCCCTTCAAATTTTTTTCGTTTTTTTTGTGAACAGGCACAACATTTGCATGCTTCCATATTTGGGGAAATAGACCACTCCTCAGGCAATTTGTGAATATGATCTTTAATGGAGCAACTAATGCAGCATCACTCAACTTTATCATTCTCACAGATCTTTCATCCCAGCCATGTGCTTTGTTAGGAAACAAGGATGTTTATGTGGCTTATATAATGAACTATCTTGAAGACATTGATTACAGTTCGGTAGAAATAGAATTCAGATTTTAGAAAAATTTAGCGTTTAGTAAGTGCTGCAACGCTTTGCTACTTGCAGTGACGCAGTGAAATCAATATTTCAACCTTAAAAGGATTTGTATCGACCGCTCACAGGCATTAGCACTATTTTCATTTCTTCCTGGTGACTTTATTCCAGGAAGTGAAGAGTCTGTTCTAAAGTTTGTGAGCAAAGACATTTTGTTGAAGGAGAAACAACAGAAACTTGAGGTTCGTTTGTCTTTCAAGTTCATTTGTACCATTCTTGTTTGTTGCTATGGCATTAGCTGCTTAGATTTCTAGACTTTAGAACAGGAAATGTTTTGTGGCAGTATTTTCAAATTAATTTGTTAGTTTTTATTCTGTAATACAGCGTGTCCCAGAAAAATTGTTCGACGTTTGATTAGATATCAAAGAATAACGATAACATATACATGCTCCTGGTTAGATAACCCTCTTCCTAAGATTTTAAATTAATTTTTGATGCCAGAATCTTGCGAATCCACTAAGAATTCACGGAGTTACAAGCTTTTAAAACTCAAGTTTGTGCAAAAGCTGAACCAGGCGCCCTTATCTGACTTGTTTTTCAAATATTCGTCCCAAAATCGAGGTAAAAAAAGACTGTCCAATGTTTTACCTCTCGTTGATATCAGAGCAAACCAAATAGGACTTCAAAAGTAATTTGATTCTTGTAACCGTTACCAAAATTTACTTAAGAGTGCAAGTATCCAAAACATGGAATGAAAACTTAATCGATGAGAGACTGGGCCATTCCAATTTGTGCTCAACAGGATTCCTCCAAGTATCCATAATCTTGATTCAATGTTAGAGAAAGCTAGTTTATCAAAAGTGATTTGTAGATTCCATTTGATTTGCTTTGACTAAGCGAGATTCTATTCTAGTCTATTCTATTCTATTCTATTCTATTCTATTCTTACAAAATATGCAATTAGGGGCGTCTGTTTTCAGCTTTCGCACAAACTTGAACTACAAAAGCTCGTAACTCCGTGAATATTTCGCCGATTTGCTAGCTTTTGGTGTCTAAAATTAATTCAAAATCTCAGCAATGTGGTTATCTTACCATGGAGCCCGTTCATCATTTCGAAATTTTTTAATATTAAGTCGAACATAAAACATTTCTTTTAGAACACCCTGTAGTTTGCGCTTTGCATGTTCACATACATAGCTTTATAAAATATTGTTGTTCAATTTGATTAATAAGAATACAACTAAGATCATGTTTACAGAACCAAGCCGCCACATATTGACAGGGGATGACAAAACATCGTGCAGTTGAATAAGACCTAGAAGGTTGATACTGCCAGTTGATTTTATGATGGAATCTGTTAATAGTAGAATCATTGCCGTGATAAAATATAGCTAAAGTCGACAACTAATACAGTAAGTCCCCGCACATAAGAAGCAGACATATGAGAAAGTGCAGCCTGCCATCACAGGGAATATTTCCCCCTTTATAAGAAACTTACCGGGAGAACCAGAAAAAAGTTCCCACTTTTGAAAATTCATAACATCAAGAGTACTGGATGAATTGGAATGAATCAGTATTTGCTTGACAGCCAAAAGATTGAAGTATTTTTGTGATGTTTCTCGCCTTCTTATGAGGACTGGAAAAATTTGTAAATTCAAGTTTACAAAAACTTTATGGTTGCAAAATGACTGAAAAATGCTTAAAATACTTGATCAAATCAGAAAGGACTCTTAGCTCAGAACAACAGAGAAAATGCAATTTCTCATGGGTGAGAGATATCGTCTGCACATTCATTGCCATGGGATTGAAAAGCCTTGGTTACTGTTTGAGAATCTATGCGAGGATTGTGTTTGAGAATCTATGTGAGAATCTGTGTGAGGAGCGCCTTAACGATTTGATCAAATGTTTCAGGCCCTTTTTCAGTCATTTTGCAACGGAAACATTTCTATAAAGTTGAATTTACCTATATTTGCAGTTCTCGTAAGAAGACGAGAAAAATCACAAAAATACTTCGATCTTTTGGCTTTTAACTTTAATCTGAATCCATGGAGGACTTGTGGTGCTACTAATTTTCGAAAGTGGGAACTTTTTCTGGTTCACCCGGTATGCGGTGACTTAATGTAACTGGAATTGAAAACTGTTGTTATAAGACATTCGAAACAAGCTTGTCTCCACCTCAGCTAAGAAACTTAAACACCTGTGAGAATGTTTAGCGATAATTATTCAGTATTTGAGAGTGACGAATTTTGCAATCGTACAATAATTGGATAAGGTAAGACTATGGAAATAGATTGAAAGAGACTGTACAGGCAGAGTATGATTTTGTCTTTCCAGGAAATTGAGATAAAAAAGCGCCAGAAAGAGGCTGCAAAACGGAAGCAGGCTGAAGAAAAGGTAACTGTTAAAGACCCATTGCTAACCATGATCCTTTGTGGCATCAAAGGCAACTTTCGTGTTATCTAAAAGTCATTTCTGGCCTAAATTCTTGTTGCCTTGCTTTTCATTCGGCACTCAAGGGATCATGGTTGTCAATGAGTCTTTAAGTACCAAGCACACAGTTTACTGGAGAAGCCAGACTGTGCGAAATGATATGACGACTACTGGTTTTACATTATTGGCACCGTAAGGTTATCTTTTGTTGTTTATGTTTTTAAATCTTGGTATGAACCTGTGCTTTTTTGGCAGATGCAGTTCGTTTTCACTCGGACGCTTCAAGTGATTCTCATTGGTTAAAGCCTTTTTTACGCAGCTCTGAATGGTGTTCAAATGCGGACCAATCTAGTTTTACATGTTTATGATTCGCTTATTTCAAAATACAGCTGGGGATAGAAGTTTCATTTCATCTTTGTTGTTATATTGCCTGATGTTTCATACAATGATAATTGCCAGACGAAGACGAGACAGTCTCTCTTTATGTTGAATGACGGTTTTGATTTTCAAAGCAATCCTCAACCTTTTTTCATTTTTTAATTGTTTTCAGTTGATCCTTTTTTCAAGAATTCCATTTGATTTGCTTTGAGTAAGCGAGATTCTATATTCTATTCTATTCTATTCTATTCTATTCTATTCTTACAAAATATCCAATTAGGGGCGTCTGGTTTCAGCTTTCGCACAAACTTGAACTTCAAAAGCTCGTAACTCCGTGAATATTTAGCCGATTTGCTAGCTTTTGGTGTCTAAAATTAATTCAAAATCTCAGCAATGTGGTTATCTTACCATGGAGCCCGTTCATCATTTCGAAATTTTTTAATATTAAGTCGAACATAAAACATTTCTTTTGGAACACCCTGTGGTTTGCGCTTTGCATGTTCACATACACAGCTTTATAAAATATTGTTGTTCAATTTGATTAATTAGAATACAACTAAGATCATGTTTACAGAACCAAGCCGCCACATATTGACAGGGGATGACAAAACATCGTGCAGTTGAATAAGACCTAAAAGGTTGATACTGCCAGTTGATTTGATGATGGAATCTGTTAATAATCGAATCAATGCCGTGATAAAATATAGCTAAAGTCGACAACTAATACAGTAAGTCCCCGCACATAAGAAACAGACATATAAGAAAGTGCAGCCTGCCATCACAGGGAATATTTCCCCCTTTATAAGAAACTTACCGGGAGAACCAGAAAAAAGTTCCCACTTTTGAAAATTCATAACATCAAGAGTACTGGATGAATTGGAATGAATCAGTATTTGCTTGACAGCCAAAAGATTGAAGTATTTTTGTGATTTTTCTCGCCTTCTTATGAGGACAGGAAAAATTTGTAAATTCAAGTTTACAAAAACTTTGTGGTTGCAAAATGACTGAAAAATGCTTAAAATACTTGATCAAATCAGAAAGGACTCTTCGCTCAGAACAACAGAGAAAATGCAATTTCTCATGGATGAGAGATATCGTCTGCACATTCATTGCCATGGGATTGAAAATCTTTAGTTACTGTTTGAGAATCTATGCGAGGATTGTGTTTGAGAATCTATGTGAGAATCTGTGTGAGGAGCGCCTTAACGATTTGATCAAATGTTTCAGGCCCTTTTTCAGTCATTTTGCAACGGAAACATTTCTATAAAATCGAATTTACCTATATTTGCAGTTCTCGTAAGAAGACGAGAAAAATCACAAAAATACTTCGATCTTTTGGCTTTTAACTTTAATCTGAATCCATGAAGGACTTGTGGTGCTACTAATTTTCGAAAGTGGGAACTTTTTCTGGTTCACCCGGTATGCGGTGACTTAATGTAACTGGAATTGAAAACTGTTATTATAGGAGATTCGAAACAAGCTTGTCTCAACCTCAGCTAAGAAACTTAAACACCTGTGAGAATGTTTAGCGACAATTATTCAGTATTTGAGAGTGACGAATTTTGCAATCGTACAATAATTGGATAAGGTAAGACTATGGAAATAGACTGAAAGAGGCTGTACAGGCAGAGTATGATTTTGTTCTTTGCAGGAAATTGAGATAAAAAAGCGTCAGAAAGAGGCTGCAAAACGGAAGCAGGCTGAAGAAAAGGTAACTGTTAAAGACACATTGCTAACCATGATCCTTTGTGGCACCAAAGGCAACTTTCGTGTTATCTAAAAGTCATTTCTGGCCTAAATTCTTGTTGCCTTGCTTTTCATTCGGCACTCAAGGGATCATGGTTGTCAATGAGTCTTTAAGTACCAAGCACACAGTTTACTGGAGAAGCCAGACTGTGCGAAATGATATGACGACTACTGGTTTTAGATTATTGGCACTGTAAGGTTATCTTTGGTTGTTTATGTTTTTAAATCTTTGTATAAACCTGTGCTTAGTTGGCAGATGCAGTTCGTTTTCACTCGTACGCTTCAAGTGATTCTCATTGGTTAAAGCCTTTTTTACGCAGCTCTGAATGGTGTTCAAATGCGGACCAATCTAGTTTTACATGTTTATGATTCGCTTATTTCAAAATACAGCTGGGGATAGAAGTTTCATTTCATCTTTGTTGTTATATTATCTGATGTTTCATACAATAATAATTGCCAGACGAAGACGAGACAGGCTCTCTTTATGTTGAATGACGGTTTTGATTTTCAAAGCAATCCTCAACCTTTTTTCATTTTTTAATTGTTTTCAGTTGATCCTTTTTTCAAGAAGGCTCTATAATCACCGTAGATATGTTTCATAACATGACGGATGACTTAGAAAAATGCCTCTCCAATTGAAAGGCCACTGCTCCCTGGATATCAAGACAGTAATATTTGCAAATATACTGGTGGAAGCGTTAAAGTCCATTTTAAGATTTGCTTTTCTGAAATCAGCTACTCCATTCTGAAATTATGAGAAACTTTCTTCAAAAAGCCCCTATAAATCTTCAAAACATGCCCAAAATCACGACCAAAGTTTGATAATATTTCTGCCTTACAACGCTGACTTGACCACGTTCTAGCATGCTTCATCTTCTCGGTTTGGATGAAATCTCTGGAAGCAACGTTGTTTTGCTTCTAGGAATCGCAGTGTCATCCTCCCAAGGAGACAACGCATGCTAAAGCATATATGAGTCACTACTGTAAGGCAGAAACATTAGGAACATTTGATTGCGATTGCCAGCCATTGTTAGAAATTTCATGAAATTGCTTTGTTGAGTAGAAAAAACATACCTTTGCCACACTACTTTCTTG
>REGL01000249.1:139478-151294 GCA_004194395.1 Aurelia aurita complex sp. Pacific
TGTACCCCAGCCTGAGCACCCCTATCCCAACCTGAGTACCCCCCTGGGACGAAAATCAAAGGAAGAAACCTTCTTACCGTCATCGAGATCCATACACTTTGTAAACTGCATCCAAGCTGCCTGAAAACGGCCCTGTACCTGAAACGTGCAAAGAAGCTCTTGATGCAATTTATCTTTACGATAGGTCTTAGTCTTTCTACCGGGTGAGTCATAAGATAGTTTCAAGGTTTGAAAAATCCACAATACTGTAGTCTTGCAATTAAAGGCTCTTGGGTATCCGGCCTGCACTATGGTCGTTTGTCTTGTTTTCCGTGGATTTTATGGTTTGCATTCAATTCAACTTCAAAATAAGGAGAAGCATGGCTGCATTTGGAGCTGCAGCAACGCACACTTTCTATTTCACTACTTGAGCAAAATCACAAAATCATTTTCATGAAGCATGAAATTAAGCCACCTCTAAAAATACGGCTGCACTATCTTGATTATTTTGCACATCACAACCTTGTTTATTAATAATTTATGGAAATAATTTAAGCATATCGAGAAACGGCAGAATGGCAGAAAATTTCCTAAGGTTCCTTCCAAGGAATTCAATACACAGAAATATGTAATAGCTATTTATCTTTTTCAAAGTTTTGATACTTTTCCTCTGATTGGATGATACTTCAGAGATTACTGAATGAAAGTATCGAATTCTTAAAGACTGTGTTGATGAAAGAAAATTCCACTTACCTGAAGACTGTACGCAAGGCTGACCCGGGCTGACAAAGATTTAGGGTCTAGGCGTAATGCTCGAAGAAAATCCCTCCTGCAAATGAATATACCTACTTAAGATTAAGAAAATTAAGGAATGAATTCATAAATCAACATAACTGACAAGGGAAGTATTGGAATACACAAAATAACTTCGAAAATAGTTATAGCCTAGAGCTTAGAAGACTAAAAGTTTACGGCTTACTGTAAAAGCTTTTTAAGCTCCCGTCTATTAAGCCCACTCTCTAATAAAACCCTGCCCACTTAGCAAACATTTTAAACAAGCCCCCTCTCTATTAAGCCACCCTCCACCAATATAAAATTCCAGAAGGTAGCAACGATTTTCCATTTATTGAGCTAAATAAGTTTGCATGTTAATATTGATATGTTTGGGATAAAACTGTGTCTACTTTATGTATTTGACTCGTAAAAAATGATGTTGAATCCGCAAAATATGGTGAAACCAAACGAACTAAAAAGCTATCATGTGTATCCTTGCAATTTGACTTTTGAATAAGCCCCCCCTCTCCAATAAGACCCCCTCTCTTTAATGCCCCCTCGGGAGCGTCCGAAATCAAAGCAGGCCTCGCCCGGTGGCTTAATAGAGCTTTTACGGTAACCCTTCATCAGTAGTAAGAGAATAGAATGCGTAACAGTCGTTCTTTTTTCTGCTTCTCAAAGCCTGAAGCTGCATTGTTTACTATAGCCGCACTAACAAACAAACAAATTATATAGGAAGCATTTGAAATTTGAAAGGAAACATTTCAGAGTCTATCGCTATATACTATTTCACGACCGCCGCGGTTAACCAGGTGACAAAAACAAAATTCAAGGGAAGTTAAAAACATTTGACTTTATTGCCGACCCTGAAAAATTCCTTTGATGCAGTTGTATCTAAGAAAAAATTAATTCACTAGATATTTTGAAGTTGACAATAACTACAAATCCTTGATAGTTATACAATGATTTTGCAAATGGTATTGCTCAAAATTTGGTTTTTCAAGCTATGCTTTATGGTATTTTTCTAGTAGTAGTATGAAAATAATCTTTCATGAAATAAATTTGATCCTTGACAATAACGTACTCAGTGCTTCAAAAGAGAATCAGCGTTTTAGCTTGTATAATTATGAATGATCCATGAATGATGCAATATGTCTTTGTATAGTGAAAGGGCTAACTTAGATATCAAACTTTATTTCACTAAAATAGTTCCTTTCATGCTACCGGGTGAGTAAAAAAGTAAAAACGTTTGGCGGGCTTTGGAATAAAAAGTAAGTGGCCCATATTCAAAACTAAAATGTTAATCTATCAGTCAAAAGCTAACTCAGAGGTGAAGATTTTATTTGGTAAAGGGACTCGTCTGTTAGTTCCAAAAATTAGGAAAATATTGGTAAGGGGCTTGAATGGCAATGAGAATTCAAAGTGCGACCCTGGTCCATGACTTACTTGCTGTTAAAATGCAAATTTAATACGAGTGTCTGCTTGAGAAATAGAATTTGAATCTCAATGGCATGTAAATCTGGACTGGATCAGAATCGAACAAGAATTCTCCTTCCAATACAAGCTCTTTACCTGCATTTTTCTAATCTCGTGGTCTAAAATGTGTTGAGTGCTGTTATGAACTATGGTACGTTGATTCTGGAGGATGTTTCTTGACAGCATATTTGGCAGCAAAGGCCCATAATTTGTCACTCACCTGGTACAATGAAAATTTCATGATCTGAAACGGAATCTAGTGTCCTTTCAAAGTGTTTCACATTGAGTCACATGGAAGCATCGATTGGGACATATTTTGGGAAAACTTGAGAAATAAATAGTTTGGGTACCTAGCTTTGGTATTACTTTGTGGTGTGCCATAGTCCATAATAGCATTTCCTCTTCCAAGTAAGGCATCGATGAAGAAACCGTCAATGCGAAGTGCATCCGAGAAACATGTTATTGCATTCTCCAACTTACCAAATCTAATGGGAGGGAACGTAAATTTGGTATTCAAAATTCAATACGATATCTAACGTTTAGGGGAAAATAAACAATGTTAATAGAAACAATTCTTGTTCACCTGTAAACTAGAAAACATTTGGCCGTATAACTGGTACTATTTTCTTCATAATTTCTGAATTTCCTCGGTAGTGAAATGCATTTCAATCACTGAAATGAATGGGGACAGATTCATAACAAAACATGGCATCTGTTGCTGTGGTTGATACGCCAGTCCAAAGCAATTAGCGGTTTTCTGCTACGAGAAAGATGAACACTGTATTTCTGCAAAATACATTGACACATCGCAATGCAATAGATTTCCCTTCGAAGGATTGATCGTGTATACATACAGCAAAATTTGTATGGGACAGGGAATACATTTGCAAAAAGGTATGAGTGCAAGGGCTTGTCCACATACCCCCGTCACTTTCCTAGTCAAGTACTCCCCCCACCCCCTGGGGGGGGGTACTTGACTTAAATTTGTACGGGGGTGTGCCCACGAAAAAAATATTTTTTACACTGCTCCAGAATTTTTTGCTCAAAATGATAACCTGTTCTAGAAAAGATTGGTGAAAAGTATAATCAAAAACATGAAATTTGACTGAAAAACGACCCGATCTAGCAGAATATTCCCCTTTGACTTGTTTTGACAACCTGCTCTAGAAAAATTGCCTCATTTTGATACCCTGTGCTAGAAAAAATTGGTGNATTCAAAATTCAATACGATATCTAACGTTTAGGGGAAAATAAACAATGTTAATAGAAACAATTCTTGTTCACCTGTAAACTAGAAAACATTTGGCCGTATAACTGGTACTATTTTCTTCATAATTTCTGAATTTCCTCGGTAGTGAAATGCATTTCAATCATTGAAATGAATGGGGACAGATTCATAACAAAACACGGCATCTGTTGCTGTGGTTGATACGCCAGTCCAAAGTAATTAGCGGTTTTCTGCTACGAGAAAGATGAACACTGTATTTCCGTAAAATACATTGACACATCGCAATGCAATAGATTTCCCTTCGAAGGATTGATCATGTATACATACAGCAAAATTTGTATGGGACAGGGAATACATTTGCAAAAAGGTATGAGTGTAAAGGGGTTGTCCACATACCCCCGTCACTTTCCTAGTCAAGTACTCCCCCCACCGGGATCTTAAAAAAAAAACGAAGCCGACGTTGTGTTCTCAAAAATGGGACTTTGAGAGACGTCAGGAGTGAATATCGATAGAAGAGATAGATATAAATATTGGGCATTTTAGTTATTCAATTCAGAAGCTGAGCATTGAGTGCTTGAATTACAATCATTCATTGATTCACTGATTCATTGATTCATTCATTCAATTTAAATTTGTTAATCAATGTTACCCCATCAGTCAAGAAAGACTACTTTTCAGAGGGCTATGCATACAATCTTACAGATTGTGTCATATAAAGTAAAACCCTATTCTTATTACAATAATAAATAAAGGATAAAGAAATAACAAAATAAATTATCTTAAGCATCTTCAAATACTTTGAAAGAGGATGCCTGTTTGACTTTCGAATCCAAGAGGTTCCAAAATCCAGCATCATGTTTTCATTGAAGGACTTGGAGATCAGTCTCAAATTTTTCATACTGCATGTCAAGTTTCTTGTAAGCGTTTCTGACAGGTGATCTGGAGCAAAGTCATTTATCGATTTGTAAACCATCCAAGCTGTTTCGGTGTTTATCATATCCGCAACAGCAGGCCAATTTGGACTCTTTATCAAGGCAATAGCAAAAGAATCATTATTGCTGTTGGTCACAATATTTGACTTTATCAACCATTTTGACTTCGAAGCAACCAATAGAAAAGGAGGGGAGGGGGTTCCACTAGACTTTTCGAAATATTTATAAGGCTAGGGCGACATCCAATAACCATCCCCGGTGTCTTCAGGGCATTCAATAATAGTGTATTGCCTTGTAGCCATTCCCTTGAAGACTAGTGTCAGGTTCATATCGTTGACACTCCTTGCAGAGAAGGAGATGCTGGTATCATACGCATACGTGGTTACCTGGCAGTTCTCCAGACAAAATGAAAGGTCATTGATATGAAGATATAAGCTACAGAAAGAAGAGGCCCAAGACAAGATCCGTGTGGAACACCACAGTGTATTCCTTCTATTCTTGAAGAAACACCATGGATCTTGCATAACTGCCGTGTGTCTTATCATAACATACGATAACTGTAGTGCCTACAGTTACGCTTCTAATTTAGATACAAAAATGTGCAGGATCAACATTTAAATCTTCACATTTTCTTTCGNAACCCTATTCTTATTACAATAATAAATAAAGGATAAAGAAATAACAAAATAAATTATCTTAAGCATCTTCAAATACTTTGAAAGAGGATGCCTGTTTGACTTTCGAATCCAAGAGGTTCCAAAATCCAGCATCATGTTTTCATTGAAGGACTTGGAGATCAGTCTCAAATTTTTCATACTGCATGTCAAGTTTCTTGTAAGCGTTTCTGACAGGTGATCTGGAGCAAAGTCATTTATCGATTTGTAAACCATCCAAGCTGTTTCGGTGTTTATCATATCCGCAACAGCAGGCCAATTTGGACTCTTTATCAAGGCAATAGCAAAAGAATCATTATTGCTGTTGGTCACAATATTTGACTTTATCAACCATTTTGACTTCGAAGCAACCAATAGAAAAGGAGGGGAGGGGGTTCCACTAGACTTTTCGAAATATTTATAAGGCTAGGGCGACATCCAATAACCATCCCCGGTGTCTTCAGGGCATTCAATAATAGTGTATTGCCTTGTAGCCATTCCCTTGAAGACTAGTGTCAGGTTCATATCGTTGACACTCCTTGCAGAGAAGGAGATGCTGGTATCATACGCATACGTGGTTACCTGGCAGTTCTCCAGACAAAATGAAAGGTCATTGATATGAAGATATAAGCTACAGAAAGAAGAGGCCCAAGACAAGATCCGTGTGGAACACCACAGTGTATTCCTTCTATTCTTGAAGAAACACCATGGATCTTGCATAACTGCCGTGTGTCTTATCATAACATACGATAACTGTAGTGCCTACAGTTCAGCTTCTAATTTAGATACAAAAATGTGCAGGGTAAACATTTACACCTTCCCATTTTCTTTCGATATGTAGGGGAGACCGGGGACAATTGTAACGCGGGGCAATTCAGGGGCAATTGTAACACGCTGTTAAAATTGCCCCGGTGAAAGCTGGCCGATGGTTTGGTTTTGATTCATTTTCTAATCTGGTCGAACAATGTGCATCCATGGCAGTGTTAAAGAGTTAAAAGTTGAAATTGGTAAAAGAAAACATTTTATCTCAATCGATTCAATTTTTCAACTGACGCACCCAACTTTACAAAGAAATAAAAACCATGTCTTATTTTTAATTTGTTCTTTTTAAAGCCATGAATAATCTGCAACCTGGTGCCACATTTTGTGTGAGGAAAAGCAGAGCCGTGCAATAATCATCTGTGATGATTTTAAAGATATGTAACAATTGCTAAAACCATCTGTTATAATTGCCCCGTGTTACCGGGGCAATTTTAACACTTGACCACTGATTTTAAAACTATCACAGCGTCACAAAAATTGGTTCCATGCGAAGGAAATTAATGTCTATTTTATTCCAAGGGATGCAACGACAATATCATTTACCTTCAAAAGCGCAATTAATCACTATTTAGACGATATGGCTGATTTTCCAAAATGTGTTACAATTTTCCCCGGTCTCCCCTACTCTCCAAAAACCTTTTCGCGTGCATAATGAGACAGTTAGCTATAGTTTTCGGGGCATCTTTGTAGCGTTTTGCTTTTTGATTTGCGGCTAGATAGAATTCCCTTTGTCTGAGATAACTAATTTGCAGAAGCAGTTCGATTAAAAGCTACTGATCCTCGTACTGACTGACTGTATAATAACGATGTTAAACGAGACCGGATGAAAATATCAATTCTGCGACCAGAACGAAAGCTAGACTTACTTCGCTGAAGCAGAATTTGCAAGAAGAAAGTAGAGAAAGCGTTCAGTCAAATGCTGCTCAACTCCACCAACTTTCCCAACATACAACTTTATAAAACTCCTACCTGTGATAACATATGCCAAGTGTATGATGAAGTGTTGGGTTCCTTGGCTCAAGCTGTGAAAGTGGAAAGAACAACGTGTAATACTCAATGGCTATATGAAAGAAAAAACGAATCTCCTTGTCAACGTCTGGGTGCGCCAAAAAGTAAATCAACGTTCGACAGGCCACGATAAATTGTACGTTGCACCGATTCCGATGATTCGTGACTTAATTCTTAGCTACAATCTAGATTAGCTTCTCGGATTTTAGTATAATCTTTAGTTTTCTGTTTCTAGCGCTATGAAGAAATTTCTTGAAATTTTCGGTCTCGAAAACACTGAAAACGATGAAGAGACATGGATCAAATTTTCTAAAGATTTGACATGAATGGACTGAGAGAAAACTTTTTGCGGTGATTTTGGGATTTAAAAATCGATTTGTTACAATCCGCTGCACAAGCGCTATGCCAAGCTGTCAGTAAATCTCCATTCTGCATTCATATAGCCAATTATTACGTCACATATACACGCTTAAAAAAGAACTAGGAGAATAAAGATATGAGGTCTGCACGGTGAAGGTGAAGTTGCGGTTTTACTGCCAAGCTCTGCGATCGCAGAAGTATAGAAGACCCAATCGACTCCACGACCCCTTGTCATGGCGTTAGAGCAGTAGGGCTCGAACTGGGATCGAGCCTTGTCTGCCTGATTGCTCCTTCACATTTGGCTGTATGAATAGCCACATAATAAACTTTTTCAACAACCGAATTTGCTTGGAAAGTATCAGAATTTATAATCCCGATGGTCTTTTTTGCGAAGGCCTCATGAGCTCAGGATGTACTGAAGACCGATGCGTGTATCACTCTTCCAAAAAGGGATACGAAATTTCTTAAAACAATAAGAGTTTTAGGGATTTTTTACGGATTTTTCTTGAAATAAAAGGATTTTTACCAAAGGTGTATGGGATTTTGACACAGTGACATGGCCCTCGCTGAAGACCAGGGGGCATTATAAATTCCAGCACTGCCCTCGCACTCTGTTGATAAAAAATAACTAACAAACCTTAGAAGCTATAGCAAGATCTTGCAAAGCATTGGAGACGTCACCAATATCGAGGTAAAGTAGGCCACGATTTTGCAGCACCTAGGGAGATTTAATGAACTGATAATCGTTGTCAATGGCATTTTGTGGGGACAGTGCTGTAAGGGGAAATCATAAAGGATTTAAAAAGAGGCAAGTTTGCTAAGAAGTTACACAACATAGGCGTTGTATTGTTCTTATACCCATGCATCCGGACAATAACAGTATGCATCACAGTATGTATAACAGTATGCATCACAGTAGATATCACAGTTTGTTATGCTATTTTATGTGTGTTATGTATGTTATGTATTCTATGTATGTTATGTTGTAGAGGTTTCGGTTGACATTATTCCCAATTCGACTCGGTAGACTCAAGTAAACAACAAACACCAGAAATGGCGAGGAGGTAAATTCACAAGAATCATGGCTCAAAGCAGAATCGAACCATCTTCACTTGTACCGTTCGATCCCGTGTCTGATCCAACGTCTTTAGGCCCACGATAGAAGACGTGGAAATGACGATTTGCAACGTACATCGCAGCCTGTGGCGTTACTGATGCTACTCAGAAGAGAGCACTACCTCTGTATCAGGCAGGAAAAGCTATTCAATAAATTTTTGATACGTTAGCCAACACTGGCGAAACTAATAACTACAAGAAGGCAACGCAAAAACTGGACGAATATTTCACACCGAAGAAAAATGTGGACAATGAAATTTTCAAGTTCCGAACAGCAGTACAAGCCAAAGATGAAATCATCGATCAATTCGCCACTCGACTGCAAAAGTTTGGCTCAATGCGTGCTTTTGAAGCTTTAGACAAAGAGCTGAGATCTGCGATCAGTCAAAATTGTTTGTCTAAACGTCTACAAAGATATGCTCTATTACAAACTGACCTTACATAACATTGGATAAGATCCTTGCGATAGGATGGGCCTTTGAAGTCAGTGAAATACTACAAGCTGCAGGAATTGAAGAAACCCTTGCATCAGCAGAAATGTTGGAGTCAGCAAATTTTGCAAGGACACGACGTAAACCGCATCAGTTTACCCTCAAGAAGAATAACGCTTCTAACGGCTCAAAATCTAACGCTTGTCACCACTACGAAGGCGTATGGCCTCACGAAGCAACGCCATACTCAGCTCGTGGAAAAGATTGCTGAAAGTGTGGTAAACTAAATCATTTTGCCAAGTATTGCCGAAGTACGAAAACATCGACGGAGCAAGAGACAGCTTTCAAACCAAAACGAGAAGGTCACACCGTGCATAATGTGACAAACCTTCCATCAAACGATGACGAAGAGTATTTCTACACCGTTGCATCAGAAGAGCGAAAACACTGAAGACACGAATCAGAAGTAACAATGTTTCTGTTCATATGGTTGTTAACATCGGAGCGTCAATTGACATCATGGATGAGCCTAACTTTGCTGCCTTGCAAAAATCAGCCCATATCTAATTGCAGCGATCCAAAGCAAGCAATTTTGCCCATGGAGCTGCAAATCATCTCAATGTGCTCAGAGAATGCGAAGCAACTCTCGAATCAAAGGCAAAATCACAGTGTCAACCATTCGTGTTGTTAAAGGAAGTTATGTTTTACAAAACAGTATCTTCTTTAGGCCTAGTCACAGTTAATGTTCAGACCGTTCAACAACGCCCATCGAAACATTAAAGGACAAGTCCGGGGTTTCTACAATTAATGCCAAAAAGCAACCTTACCAACTGCCGAACACAAAAATTGAGCTCTTTCCAAGTTTTGAGATCTCTTTCTGTTGTAAATTCGTACAACAGTTTTCGTAAGTTAGGCCCAAAGTCGTCGCCATCTTGTAACATTATGCGATAAGAAGGCTTGCCTCGGTTTGGGGGTCCAACTGTGACGTCAGAAATTAGTATAGAGTTTTGCAAGCAATCATCACATGGACAGTTTGGAGCAGTAGGTAGCGCGTCAGACTCCTAATCTGAAGGTCATGAGTACGATCCTCACATGGGGCATATTTTGTTCCTCAACTAATTTTATTTTCTTCGAGCTGTCTGTGTTTCCATTTTTATCATTCTCTTTTCTGTGTTTTTGGCTTCATTGCACCTTTAACTGAGAGCAGTAATCTTTAATGGTACTTTTTACTTCTTACGCAATTATTTATCAAAGTTGTAGTGAATAGACCCACTATGTCTGCGTTCTCTATCTATTTCGAAGTTGTGAGCATCAACGTATTTGGCAGCCTCGTTTAGGTTGCAGGCAAAGTGAGCGAAATGAGGTCACAGATAATGACATCATTTCACTCATTTCGCAGATTGAAATACGCAATTTCGCGAAAAAAAGAGAGAAAAGCTTGGAAAAAAGTACTTCACATCATTCACAACATCTTAATCTTTCATTTTATGAACAATTATTACAACCCCGGACTTGTTCTTTAAGGACTGCTTGAGGAATATGAAATGTTATGGGATCGGCCAGCTGAAAGATTTCAAAGTCAAATTGCACATCGAAAACATGGTTACCCCTGTTGATCACCCTGTTGCTCAGGAATCATCGAAAAAGTAGATGGTCCGACGCCATGCATCTCCCCGTTAGCTGTCATACCCAAGAAAGATGGAGACATTAGTTTGTGTGCTGAAATGTGGATGAAAAACCACGTGATTCTCCCAGAAAGACACCCGACACCAACAGTCAATGATATATTTCATACGCACAATGGAGCAAAGGTTTTCTCAAAGCTAGATCTACGTGCAGGATATCACCAACTGCTACTAGATGAAGAAAGTCGTTACATGACAACTTTTCAAACACACAAAGGCCTACGTCGATATCACGCACTCAATTTCGGGACATCGTCCGCGAGTGAAGTTTTTCAACAAGCTATCGCAGAGGAACTTTGCGATATTCCCAACGCGTTGAATATCAGCGATGATGTAATCGTACTCGGAAAGAATCAAGACGAACACGACGAAGCTCTCAAAAATGTTTGTCATTGCTTTGCCGCAAGAGGTCTTCTTGTGTATGATTTAGAAATCTGATGACGTCAGATCCTCAAATTAGTTAAAATATAAATACGCCGTAATGCTAAATTATAGCAAAAGGCTGAAGTTTTTCCAAGCCATTCAATAAAAAAGGGTGCATTAGCCACTTACACTTGCCTTTTGGAAGATTTGACGCCTTAGCTAACTCAAAATGCAATTATGAGGGATTCTCTCGAGAATGACCCTTAAGAAACCTCCAAAAACGTCATCAAATCATGATCAAATCTCCCTATTATTTGTTCCTTACAGCCATGACACGTACATACTTCAGGACCTGTTATATCCCGTAGGAATGGCGAGAGTGCCTGTCCAAGAAGTATACAAAAGTCATTCCATGTGATTTCATCATCCCAAGAGAATAACACATGTTAAAACATACTCCAGTCGCTTATGTAAGGCAGACATTTTAGGAAAATTTGATGGTGATCTCTATGCCGAATCTGAAGGGTTCCTGAAGAGGCTTTCTCGAGAAATCCCTCATAATTACAAATCTGAGTTGTCGATTTCAGTCAGATAAAATAAAAACTATATTTGAACCTATCCACTATTAAATGATATATTGTTCACTATTATTGCCATGGTATTCAGTGAGCAGTGGCCTTTCAAATGGTAATTGTTACCAAGGGAGTACATAACATGTTCAGGGTACGGGTATGTGCCGCCCATATGGGTAGGTTTTGGGCCCAAAATTCTCTAAACAAGGGTCCTTTTTCGGCCGATTTTTCCACAAACATGGGTGGGGTTTCGCTGGAATTTATAAAAAATTGTTTAAAATGGGCAGTTTTCCGCCAAAATTCATCATCAAAATGGGTACCAAGGAAAATTTCAGTAATAAGGAGAGGGTAGCTTTCTGAAATCGGGCGGCAGACCCCCGTATGTCAACAAGTCATGTACCACCCCCCCCCGTCGGG
>REGL01000249.1:168289-186500 GCA_004194395.1 Aurelia aurita complex sp. Pacific
GCTTGGATGGGAATCGTTAAGTTCGAGAAGATGGAGTAGACGTCTGATTCTTTTTTATAAATTTATGAATAACTTAACACCTGATTACACGCAAGACCCTATTCCACCGCTGCATGAAACAAACTATATTTTTCCAAACCAGCCAGTAGTAGGGCAAATAAGGGCAAGAACGGAAAAATTCAGGTCTAGTTTTTATCTTAACTGCTTATTTGAGTGGAATAAACTTGATCCTGTATTGAGGGCATCCACGTCTGTCAGCATTTTCAAAAAGAACTTATTTTCGCAGATTAGACCTCCTGCCAACTCCGTTTATGGTATTCACAATCCAAAAGGGATTGCGTACTTAACTCAGTGGAGGGTTGGGCTGAGCAAACTAAATTTTCACAAATTCAAGCACAATTTTATAGACACAATCAACCAATGTGCCCAATTAACAATGGCATTGAGGACACGGAACACTTTTTGCTGCTCTGCGATTCTTTCAAAATGTACAGACGAAGTCTTCTCGCTGGTGCAAATGATGCGCTCCGAATGTACGGATATTCTGAAGCCCCGGGCAACAATATTTTGCAGCTTTTACTATACGGAGATGAAAGCCTGCCTTCGGAAGCAAATGCATTAATCTTGAACTTAACAATTAAGTTTATTTTGGAAACAGAAAGCCTTAATTAACTTGTCCATTTTCTTATGAATACCCTCCGTATCCCAACCCTCCATCTGTTTAATGTCCCTTTTTAGTTTGAATAGCTAGTAGATTGGGGTAGCTTGCAACCAAGAAAGACATCTTGCAAGCCATGATGTCTTGGTCTAAAGTTTAGGCTCTTCATTAAATTAAAACTATTTGGTTGCAGGCTGTCCTGACTTGTAGTTTAGTTTAATGTTTGTATGCTGTTCGTTCTGTTCTTTGACCCCTTTACACACTGTTCTGGTATTGTCCTTGTTTTTTGTTTCATGTTATGGCCTTGGGGTAGTGGTGCCACTTCACTCCTCTTGGTATCGTCTCTGCAGTGTCGTATAGTTGTAATTAGAGAGTATAGTAGGAGGTATCATTGTATTGTAAATTTTTATCTTGAATATAAAAAAAAAACCTTCAGGAGACCAATTTTGCCTGATGACTGAAACCAGCGGTCGGCCATTTTGTCTCACTATTTTGCAGCGATAAATAGCTGCATGGATGAAATAAAACAGCAGCCTCAAATGTCATAGCTCTCGTGAAAATGTCGATAATCATCTGAGGGTTCAAAAATTTCTGACATCACAGAAACTATTTCTTATCTCACCTGAAGCTATTTATAGCTGCAAAATAGCACGACAAAATGACCGACCGATGGTTTTAGTCATCAGGCGGTCTTCTGAAGGTCATAGCTCCATCATTTTTCAACGGATTTTTACGGGGATGGCAGTAAACTTTGTTTGAACATCTGAAGAGCAACAGTATATGAAAGTTTGGTGAGCATCTTTTGCTGTTTTGTCGCAGTCTTTAGGCAAACGGAGCACAATATTTTTTGGGACACCCTGTATCTCTTGATGGAAATACGTAATTTGAAAGCTTGAAGATCGAGGCTAAAAGGACAACAACTGGGTGATCTTTCAAAAAGCTTAACTTTTTATAAGGACATCAGTTATAAAACTACGATTTGAATGATAGCAGTTTTACTTACCTAATGTGGAAGCTTGAGAGATCATATTTTTCTTCCTCCATTAGCAATTTTCCCTGAATGAGAGTTAGATTTTGTCATTTATGCTAATGTTGTATTTTCATAAAATCAAGTTGGTTAAAAATAGTCTGCAAAATCGAAACATCAACTTCCTAACCATAAATCTTATAATATGAAGACGCGGAAATAAGGGAACTACATGCATAACGGCAGTGCCCGTAAATACGAGTCTGGTTTGAAAAAAAATCACAAAACTGGGAAATGATACAAATTATCTATACTGATTTTTATAAACTCTTAGATACAACACTAATTATTTACACTGATCTTCAATATTTTCAGAGTTGAAGGCTTGTGGGTCTTTTCTAATGACTCAAGAGAAGATTAAAAAAAGCTTCAAACCATTGCAATTTCGAAACGTTATGAAGAAAAAACGAAAGCTTTTTACGAAACCATACTTTATGAATATCTACAATGTGGTAAGTACAAGTCTTTCACTTTTTGGTTTACAACCTAGAAATTTGATGACCTCACATCCTCAAATACGGTGAAAAATAAAATATGCAGTAATTTCGAAAAAATATTGAGATTTCTGTAAAGTTCAAGGGAAGGGTGATAGCAAAGTAGCTAAAGTTTCTTGCAAGCTAATCAAATCAAAGAAATAGGTCACAGAAATTTATTCAAACCTTTTAAAGCACTCTTCGGAAAACTGGTGAAAGTCTTACCCTTGTCATTCTGTAATCTGTAACATCGGGCCTGATATGAATGGCTCTGGTATAATCTAATACTGCTGCTGGTATCTACAATGCATAAGCAACTGATTAGTTTAAATAAAGCGCAATAGTAACATTGAACATTGTGTTTCTCAGAGGGTCTTTCAACATGCTTGTCATTTATCTTGGGGTTTTATTCTGTTGAAACAATATCCTAGTCTATCCTACTTTCCTTTTATAGAGAACTTTATTTTAGTGATTTTTAATTTCACTTGTAGCAATAAATAGTTTCCCCAATTAGCCCAGTATGCTAAATACATAGACACTGTAATAAATTAAAAATGAGAATAATAATGATAAAAACAAAACTTTTAAAAGCAAACGTTTTAATCATCAAATCTTCATCAGTGTTTACATTCACAAGACAGCCAAGTATTTCTTTCCCCCGAGGTCTCAATTACAATACAATGCCCAAAAAACACCTAGACAACTTTAAATTTCTTTTGTAAGCCAACCTTTTTGAATTGTAATAAAAGTTCATAGTAAATTTAAAAATTTTGGCTTACAAAAGAAATTTAAAGTTTTCTAGGTGTTTTTTGGCATTGCATTGTAATTGAGACCTCGGGGGATTTTTCTCGCAATTTTATGTACATTTTATTCTGTGATTTTTATTCTATAAATACTTGGCTGCCCTGTGAATATAAACACTGATGAAGATTTGATGATCGAAACGTTTGCTTTTAACAGTTTTGTTTTAATATTTAATTTTCTGTTATCTTTGATGGTGGTTCATTTTTATTAATAATAATGATAATAATAATAATGCTAAAGAACGTCTACCGACTGCACTACAAAATAGTACCCACTTTTAATGGGCAAGTATAAATCATACCCTATTTTTGACAGGTAGGGATAAACTGTACCCTACGTCAAAAGCATTCGAAAAAACGGAATTGATGGGAAAACATCGATCAAGCTGTCTAAACATTAACCGAGAAAAGATAAAAATAAACTCCTCTTTTAAGATCACGCATTCACAGAAATCGGACTAAATTTGTGACTTTGACATTGTGACTGAGAGTCATGGCGAATAGCCAATGTAATTCCCGATAATAAAATGGCTCAAAATTCATGTTCATGAAGATGGGAATTCATGATGAAAATTCATGAAGATGGGAAAACTGTGATTAGAAAGATGAATGATCTTTTATTTAAAAAGTGGAAATATTTCATTGTTATTTATTCCAATATTGCGCAATGATTGCCGCGACAGAAAATCCAAACAGCTGCGAAAATTTGCCCAATTCGCAAATACGTAAAACAATATATCAGTTGTTTGTTTGTGCATGTGGCCACACTAAACGATTAATACACAAAATATCTTTAAAAGGAATTTTGGTTATCTTTAAATGCAGTTTTGTTTATCATTATATGCAGTTAATAGCTAGAACTTAACAGACTAAACTTTTCGGGCTTAACGTTTCATCAGTATTATCATACTAGGACGTAGAATTATAGGTCCGAGTAGGAGTAATGAGTGAAGTAATAGTTAAAGATCTATAGCCAACAATGATCCTTTGCGGCCGTAAATTCGACTTTCGTATAATGTGAGAGAACAAGACTGAATTATGTTTTTGCCGCTGACCGACAGCACCTTGCGCCCCCGCATTTAGTTGGAATCTGTGAATCTGGAAAGCTGCCAGGAAAAACAAACAATAGATTTTCGAAGATTCCTGACCCCTGGGAATTGGCCTATTGTCTTCGGTACTTGACCAAATGCACAGGTTGGAAGTTGAAGATTACTTGGACGAGAGCTGAAGTTAATCAAACATTTTAAAAGGCTCCAAACACGTGGAATAGATATCGTGGTGACTGTCACAAAAGACGAAGAATTCAAGGATTTAATGTTTTGGCAAATGCTCCTAAACTGGCCGCAGCCTTTTCACCATCATCTCTGAAATCCTTCTCCAAGATCTGAGCAACATTTTTAGCCAGGTGAGATATTCGGGAAAATAGGAGATCATACTTCAATTTGTTATCGAAGTACCGGTGAGCTTCACATGGTTATCGACCTAAGTATTTTGGTCTGCCAAAGTAAACCCTCCTAGTGTTCAAAATCCTTGAAATAAACAAGCAATCAAATCATTTTTGAACAGGAAAATAATTTGTTGTTTATTTCATTGAATTGCAACCCTATTTGACTCTTCTGAGCCTCACAAACCAAGACATTTCAAGGTTACTAGATTTTGGTTCAAAAATAGTGAGGAAAAATTGATCGAATTTCTATGTAATTTGCAAAAAATCTGGCCGCAGCCTTTTCAGGAAACTTTTTGTATTGATCGAAATTTTATTTGGCTGTCAGAAAATCGTAGCGGTACTGCCTGGAAGATAGGGGATGACATTGTAAAAATTAGATATCTACGTGTTGGTTTTATGCTGATTTCCCAGCCCGCCATCATTGTTTGTTTACAATCTAGCAGCCGCACACACTGGAGAGCAACGACAACAGCTCAAGGTGAAGTCAAAATTATACCCCCGTCCTTAGCCTATGTTAGTATTGATTACTTGATGTTTGGTTTGATGTACCAGGGGGTCAGTTTATGATAGATTAGGCCAAAATTCTCGTTGTTTTGAAGTATATCGCAAATTTCTTGTGACATTGATTTCATGTTTGTATTCCCTTTATGGCAAATTGGTCGTTGAGCAAAGCTAATTTTTTACATTTTACAGAACAATTTTTACTTCAAGGTAAGCATGACTGCGTTCAGAAAATATTACTCGCTCGTCGATCTTACTTGCAGTGACGCACGTCAGGCGGGAAGTGTTAGTCCATCGAAGGGTTAGTTGAGAGAGCAGAAACTCCAGGCTTTGCAAGAGATTTTTATTGCCCAGAATTAGATAGTTTCATTTCTTTACAACATTGGCTTGCGATTAATAAACTGGGTAAAACTCTGCGGGTTCCTAGTGTGTCTAACGGTCTTGTTTTTGTTTTGGGTTGTTCTCCGTATTTCAGTGTAAGCTTTTTCTGTGTGACCTTCACCATGCTCGTTGTTGTTGTTGTTATGGTTTCACCTGTAGTCAGTTCTAGAATTGAGGAAAGGGAGCGATTGTAAAAATTCTGATGTCACAATTGCCTCGGTTTCGAGGGATATATGCGCGCGTATAAAAAACATAATTCAGTCTTGCTATGTGAGAGTAGTTTCTGGTTGTTTCATTTTTGAATTTGAGAGTATTGGCCTAGGGCATTAAAGATCAAGAAAGTGGTGATAACTAGAACGAAAACAGCATTTCAAACAAAAATCGTACCATCTGCAGCCTTTGGTATGCCTCAGCTCGGCAAATGTAAGCACGAACATACGTTGGATCTACTCGAATGGCAATGTTACAACGTCGAACTGCCCTGAAAGAAAACAATGCCAATAAAAATCAATGCTAATCCAAATGCGAGGTCACTCGACATCAAAATACGGTCATACGGTCATGTAAAGCATGCTGATAGAAAGCTCCCTGACGACCACCTAGCGACATTTTGAGTTTCTATTTACCCCTACTTCATAAACCTTAATAAGCTATAATTTTCTTGGAGATTGTACCACTTTCCTTCTACTAATTTAGGATTTACAACCACTATACATTTTGTCAAAACTTGAAGTTGAAAGGAATGCTCAAAATCAACAACAAACTATGCTCAGAAAGCTTGTGGAATAAATTTCAGCAAAGACATGAGATCTCTCGTTATAATACCAGAAACTGTAGGAACCTAGAAATCCCAAAGATCAACTTAGAAACGATGAAAAAGGGCTTTCACTACACCGGTCTTAGCGTTTGAAATAACATTCCAATTGAAATTAGAGAACTCCCATTGATCTATCACTTTAAAACAATCTAAAGAAATTGTATAGAGCCTGAAAACAAAAACACGACTCCCTCCAATAACAGCATCCACACGCATTTATTTATGTATATATTCTTAAAGGGTTTGTGCAAGGTTAAAAGCTTGCATTTGCAGAGAGCAGAACAATCTAAAAATACCCCATTCAAATCGAAGTTGCACACAATGTCAACAAAGGGTAGCCTAAGAATGAGATTTTTATCTTGCTAAGAAACAATGGTGTGTTTACGTTATTTCTTTTTTCTATTCATAGAGGAGCCTATTTACCATTGCACACTTGCTTTAAAATGTATCTACTTTTTATATAATTATGTGTTTATTTTTGTAATTCATTTCTTAAGCTGAAGGGATTACGTGTATAAAGAATTGATATAATAGCTTCTCATGAATGTAATCAATCAAACGGAAAACGCTACAATTCCGACAAAAAACAGGACATATCACAGTTACAAATGAAAGATAATAGCAAGTACCACACATTTCTTTTAGACATTTACTAAAAAAGACGATGCAATAACCATTTGCGCAATATTTTTCAATTATATGATGCTAATGCTGCTGAAACCACAAGTTCTAAGTAAAGTCGTTGAAATTCTTTCTCTCACATTGCAAATGAATATAAAAATAGACGAGGCTGGAAAAATTGGCGAAAGACAACAAGACTTGTACAAGAGAATCGCACCAGACATTCAAAAATGAACCAGAAGGCCCTCTAAAAATAAAAAAATACAAAGCATGGCAGTTGATGAAAACAAGACCAAAGTGGAAACTCTTTATAGGTGCATTGGATCACAGGCAAATTCCAAATTTCCCTGTTGTTCCATGAAGCAAAGCTACAGTCGAAGAGGAAATCAAGGTGGCGGTGAGAAAGAAGCGACCGAGAAGATATAAAACCGAAAGAGCCATCAGAAAAGCTTTATTTTAACCTTCTATCATCCAACGAACAACATACCAGATGCTTTTGAGGTGTGTAAGGCAATCCTCAACAGTTTTCTGCACTGTTCGTAGCTTTGTTTATGTGGGCAGTGCAAAATTTTCCTCTTTTAAGCTTTCCATTCATTGGAGCTAAATTCATGCATCACTGTGTCATTCTGACCTTGCTTTCTTAGAACAAGTGGAATACATAAAATAGGTCTTTATTGATTTCATCTTCAATCATCAAGGGGAAAGACTGCCTTTGAGGAAAAAATAGCTGGAAAATACGACTGAAATCTAAGCATGTGGCCCATCTTGGTCCGCCTTGAACCTGGTTCATTACGAAATAAGAAACTTACCAATGAGGGTTGTTCATTTTGGTCATGTGTATAAGTCCAAGATTGACATGTGCTGCTGGGATGTGTGAATTAAGTCTAAGGGCTGCTTCAAAATCAGATATTGCTTCTTCCCATCTGTGGAGATGAAAACAGAATCACGGAACAGAGTTTGTCATCATTGTACTGAGAGAGAAAGTCCATCTTACCATAAGAAATCAATGCTGTTAGATATTAACATACACTGTTACAAAATGTACGCCAGTTTTCGAGTGTACACACCTTTCCCTTGTAACAATAAAATCAACTATTAATCAGGACAATCAGTGGGCACTTCAACCCAAAGCAACAAATAACTTTTTTCTTTGCAATGTTGATCCTTTACCTCATTTTATATAAATTATCATAAAATGTACAATTAACTAGTGAACAATAACATTACGCAACGATAGCACAGGCAGCATGAAAATACATTGTCACCCTGTGGCTACTACACTTAAAATGAATGCAAAAATAGAAATAACACGGAACCACATGAAAAGAGAACCGAACTACAGTGAACTCTTGATACAACGAACCATCAAGAAAATCATAAATACGTCTAGAGCGCATTAAACAAGGGCTCGTTGAACGGAGAGTTTAGTTAAAGGGACGGGGAAATGGGTTCATCATAAATCATTTACCTGATAAAGGGCAAATTCAACAACAAGTGATGTCAAAGCAAGGACCAGGCGAGAGATTTCTGCTCCTCACAACAGTTCTATTTATGCGAAAGATTAAAATAAAATTACCTCTTAAGCTCTGTGTAAAGAATTCCACGATGGAGGTAAGCATACACATTTTTTACACTGGTATTAAGTAGTAAGGAAGTGCTCAGGTCTTGTAAGGATTGCCTCTGCGATGCTCTGTAAAAAATTAAATAGTTTGATATTTGATTCATTTAGGGAGGGTTGCCCTTCACCAAAGGCTGATTTTTCAAGCCCCCCCCCCCAATCAAAATATTTACAAAATAATCTAAAATGAGATAGAATAGATTAATGCAGGCGATCGAGCTGGGTGCGCCAAAATATTTCTACCCAAAGTCGTCTAGATATTTTCACTTATGTTCCTGTCGAGTACAGTTTCTCCAAAAATTTTGTGGAAGATTTAGACCAATTTAAGCTGTTCCAAGAATATATCTTTTTGAAGGAATCAATCGCCTTTAACTCGAGCAGAAGGCGGTTGATAAAGCGATGAAACTTGTGCCGAATGATAGGAATTTACTGAAGATTAGATTTAGCTATCAATCTTCAAATTCGTCCCAGTCATGCCCTTGCAAAAATGGAAGCATTGGAAGTACCAGTTGATCCATTAACAAGTCAACAGTTTTCAAAAATCACCAAAAATTGATTAACTACAGATCCTAAATTTTTTTGCGCAATTGTATCAAAGTTTGAATTAGTTTCTGAAATTGTCTTTTATTTTCTTTTTAAGGATAAAAGATCACAAAATCATTACTTGAAAACCCTCCTTTGAGCTATAGCGATGTAGAATACATATCATAACTTTTTCTGCGATTTACGATTTCATAAAAAGTTTTGAGCCCTAGATGATAACGAAGCTTGATGAAAAAAGTAGGCGACAAAGCTGAATGCCTAAATGGCTAGATAGATCAAAAATGCAATTTGAAGACATACTTATGCAGTTTAACGGAATGGGTCAAAATCAGGTAGCTCTCAAAACAAGGAAGTAATTCAAACTTTTAAACAAATGCAAAAACATTAAAGATCGATAACATAGTCAGATTTTGNGGTCAAAATCAGGTAGCTCTCAAAACAAGGAATTCCTACAATATCTATCAAAGTAATTCAAACTTTTAAACAAATGCAAAAACATTAAAGATCGGTAACATAGTCAGATTTTGGTGATTCTTCAACAATTTTCACTTTTTTCCGTTACTTGATCGATGGAAAAATGTTTCGGAATTTTCATTGCCGCGCGCAAGCCGCAACTTATTCAAGTTGAATTAAAGCGTTGCGATATCGAGACGGAGAATTCGGAAACTAACCTATGCTCTATTTCAAAACGAGCCTTCCCGCTGCAAAGCTAACACGGGGGTGACACGAAATTGTTTGTTAACAAACAATTGTGATCACACAACGTCGAGAACGTAATCTGTCTCTTGTTCGTGGAATGTCAGTTTGTCTCATTTCAATTTTCCTCACGAGACGGCTTCCATGGATGACTGAAGTTGTAAATTGCAGAGGAACAATCATGAAAGAAATTGCTGAATGATTCTTCTTGAGACGGGGGTCGATATGGATTGATGCATCGATTGGATTTTAGCCTCGTTGGCTACGGATTTCGTAATGCCAACGAAGGCATGCACTCCTTTTTATAAGAATAATGTTTATAAGAATATTCAGGCTCAGGATCATCCAATTTTCAAGAATACTTTAAGAATATTGCTCAGCCTCACCTCGCATATTCGTTTTTCATTTTTCATAACAGAGAATCACATGACTGACTTATCTCATTTTTTCGAAAAGCGTGGTTTCTATCCGAAACCATAAAATATTTGAAAAAATAAGAATGATTTAAGAATATGCTCAGGCTCAAAACAAAAATTTCGAGGTTGGATAAAATTTGTAGTATTCTTATAAAAAAGAGTGTATTATCAAATGTTTTTCCAAATGGTAGTTCAGTTTGTTTTCAATGCCCAAAACGCCGCATTCACTGACTAATGATATTTCTAGTTATGTAATCCACATCTATGGCCTATCTTATTGATCAATTGAAAATGTCTTAAATAAACGTGAATACGGGATTTGAAAAATAGAATGCGAATCGAAATGCTGAAAACATAGTTTTCGTCTTCTTACTGCTGAAACTTGTCATTACATTTACGATTCTTTCACCGAACAAGTGGAAGTTTCTCTTTGCACCCAGTGTGGTTACAGAAAAATTAAATTCAATAAAGTTTGCAACAAAAACAATGAACCATGTCATAAACTTACTTACTTGCGAAGGAGACAGCCTCGGTGATAAAAAGCCAAGCTGTTATTCGGATCGAGGTGAATTGCCATGGACAGGTCTCTCAGTGCGTTCTTAAACTGTGCCTGTGGAGCAAAAACATAACTACCGGGTGAGTTAATAAATCTAATGCCCGTTTGAAAGGGCACGGTTCCTTCACTTGGATATCAAGATGATTATATCGGCAAATATGTAGTTTAATGGTAGACATGTAGTTTAATGGTAGACATGTAGTTTAATGGTAGACATGTAATTTAATGGTAGACATGTAGTTTAATGGTAGACATGTAGTTTAATGGTAGACATGTAGTTTAATGGTAGACATGTAGTTTAATGGTAGACATGTAGTTTAATGGTAGACATGTAGTTTAATGGTAGACATGTAGTTTAATGGTAGACATGTAGTTTAATGGTAGACATGTAGTTTAATGGTAGACATGTAGTTTAATGGTAGACATGTAGTTTAATGGTAGACATGTAATTTAATGGTAGACATGTAGTTTAATGGTAGACATGTAGTTTAATGGTAGACATGTAGTTTAATGGTAGATATGTAGTTTAATGGTAGACATGTAGTTTAATGGTAGACATGTAGTTTAATGGTAGACATGTAGTTTAATGGTAGACATGTAGTTTAATGGTAGACATGTAGTTTAATGGTAGACATGTTCAAATCCATTTTAAAATTTACCTGACTTAAATTGGCAATCCATTCTGAAATTATCAGGGATTATGTCGTGAAAGCCTGTTCAAGAAAGCTTCAACACGTGCCCAAAATCACTAACAAATTTCCCTAGCATTTCTGCCTTACACGCGCCTTACAGCAATGACTTCTGCACGCTTTTAGCATGTGCTATCCTCTTGGGAGGATTAAAAAGTCTTCCCTCTGGTATGAATAACCTATTCAGGGTGATTCCATTCTCCCAAGAGAACAAAATATATGAATACATATGAGTGTCATCATTTTTAGGAAGGAAAACCTGGGAAAATTTGCTCATTATTTTCACTCGTTTGGGCTTTCTGCAGAAAATCTCCCATATCCACGGGAAGGAATGCCGATTAAAGCAAGGCAATTAAACAAAACAATTTTCAATATTACTGCTAACTGGTTTGATATTCACATCACGAGCAATTTCGCAACATTGCAGTGCTATTAGAGTTATACCAAGACCTGAAGTTCGCCTAAGGAGCTTCAAAGCGCACATACAGGATCCGAAAAATCGTTGATTTTTCAAAGCATTCCTCCCTTGATCGATCTTCTCAAGGACCAAACTATAAAAACAAATACAGTGCTTTTCATCATGTTATTACAGGCCTTGGTGGTGGATCAAGTTGCAAACTTAATGTCTCCACTACAGCAATGTTTCATGGTCAGTCAAAAGAAATCTTGGATTACAATGAGAACGATGACTTTTTACTTGTGTTTACATCCCCTGAATCACTTTTGAAGTTTGATTATTGGAGATCAGTTCTTTTATCCGACTGCTTTGGAAAAAATTGTGAATGTCTTGTGATTGACGAAGCAAACTGCATGGCTCATTGGTAGACTGATTACGTTGAGTCCCAGTAATCGCTATTCAAAACGAGATTACTACACCAAACCGATACCACTCATGCTGGGTCTCATAATATTACGGCACTTTCTTAGGACTTCCTTTTTACATTTTTGAACGCCCTTTGAAATGAGGCTTGTGCACTGCGTGTTTGTCAACAGCCTAGTATATCAATTAGTTAGAGTGGTCCTATACAACGCCATTATAATTAGCACATAGTTAATTGATTTTGATCAACAGTAACTCGTAGCCAAGAGTAGATTTTCAAAGGAACTTGGTCTGACAACAATAAGGTCTTACGAACAAGAATACCAAGAAAAATTTCGGAAACAATGTAAATCTTTGTACATGGGTACTATTTTGTTGCTTTTACCAAGCATTAACTAACTTACTGTGACGTTTTCAAATCGATGTTTTTCATTTGAAAAACACAAGTAAGTACCTTTCTGCCTAGGCTCTTATCGAAGCGAGGCAGAAAAGATCATTTCAAAATAATGGTGTTTCATTATGAGTTGTAGTTATAAAGTCCGCCAGTCTTTCAATAGCGATAACTACGGCCATATAATCAGTCTAGCTCATCGGTAGGCTTCGTTCAAATTAGTAATTCGATTTGTTGCAGAAGTTTAATTTGATCGCAAAGGATGTAAATGTTTAACTTTGTTTTGTAAATGAAGTTTATTTTATTGTAAATAGATGATATTAATTAGTTTTTATCAACTATGTATTCACTAACTGCAAATGCAATTGACTGATTGGTTGGTTGATTGATTGATTTACTGATTTGTGTGATGAATCAGGGCCGGTCAGATACAACTCATAAGATTTTCAGATATTCTCTCAACCCAGTATTTACAGGCCAAGCTAATTGGTTCAGCTTGCTCACGTTCATATTGAAGGTGTTCTTGCACATTGCAGGAACCCACTGGCTTTGCAGTCAGAACAATTAAACGGGCAGAGTTCAAACCCCATCAACACATATAGAGTGATAACCAGGGGTCGGTTTTCTTGATTAGGTTTTCTCTACTTTTGCGATCGGAGCACTTAGCGCTAATGTTTCGTTCAATTCCTACCCTGACCTTCTCCCCCGGGCAGCCCGGGGGTCAACAAAAATTTCTTGCTCAAATGCCCGGGTGCCGGGGAAAAATTTGAGGTCAAATGCCCAGGGGCCGGGAATACATTTTTTGCAAATACTCAGGGGTGTCCCGGGAGGATGGTCAGGGTAGGAATTAAACGAGACATAATATCCGCAACTGCAGTTCACTGTAAACAATAATGGCGTACCATATTTGCACATGCTCTTCCACGGTATGTGTATGCTTCTGGGTTGTACGGTTCTTGTTGGAGCATAGCTGTGAAGTCATTAATAGCAGCAGACCAGGATCTAAGAAATGTAATGAACATTTATGATTATGTGTCTTAATTAGATGCAGCGTGAAAATGCCTGCGAATAAAACAGTTCGAGAGCATTGGATGAGCAACTTTGGACATCAATTCGAGACAGACTTGAACTTGCCGTACAATCGTTTTGCCGAAATAAGTTACCAAGGTCTTTGTCGTGATTTGCTGCACGCCGAAATGTAACCCATTGATTTGATTACATTTCACTGTACTTTGTAGCTCATTATTGCTTACAACAGGCCTAGCCATTTGCTAGAAATCTAGCATAACATGGGCCTAGCCTGGCCAACTTGCTAGCAATCTATCCTCGCGACAATAGAAAATAGACAAAAAAGGCTGAAAGAAAGTCCCAAATTGATATGAATATGCAGCAGCCTCTGTTTGCACACAGTCACATTTCTGATTGACAAACTAGATTGATATACTGTCGCTTCATTATAATTACTGTGGTGCTGGAAAATTTGATCACAGATTAGGCCTCTTTGAAGGAAAATAAGATGAGGAATTCGTATTGAAGTTTATATGTTAGCTACACACGCATTTCTGTTTACAGGAATCTGATCAAACGCTTCAAAGTTACAGTCTTTCAAATGCCTATACATGTTTTTACTTGACGGTATCGTTATAAAAGCCTTGCTATCTACAATCTTGGCCAGAATGCTTGACACAAGTCACAAAATTGCACTACTTCAGTCTTTGATTACGTACGAAACATCAGGAAAACACTTGAATTTGTCCACGTCCCAGCTTCGTTTGGCCAGTAGCTACCAAATGAAAAATTGAGTCACTGATTTCGGTCAATTACTTTACTTGTGTAACAGAATTTCTCAATTCACTTTTTTGAATCACCCAGTAGTGCATGATAATAATGATAAACAAAATGCAATAATGCTAAAATTAAAATAGATAAATTACCTGTGCTCGAAATGATAAATGCCAATATTTCTTATGGCTTCTGTTCGGCTTGGTAGTAAACTATTAGCAAGCTTGAAATCTTCTAAGGCTAGAAGAATATCGCCACGCTGCGAAGGAGAAGATAAACAAGGTTCAAGGGGATCTTTAATTGGATCCTCTAATTTGCAAAAAGGTTGTCAAAGAATGAAAGATAGCTCTACCGAGACAAAGATATTGCGAAGTGTAAATTTTAGAGGATAAAAATTTAAAAATTTGGAGACGATGAACAGTTGACTGTTGAAACTCCAGAAGACAGGATGAAAAGACTGAGACAGTGAAGATACCGCATTCTATCATTTATCGACAAACCAAGACAAATTTTGATTAATCGATCAATAACGTGATGCTTTAGGGGATTCACTAGATTGGTCCTTTTGTATATTTAAAATAAGGGTAAAAATAAAGTTTTCGTCGTTACACTTGTTTTCATTTAAAACTAGTAGACAACCAGAAAGACACAGCGACAAAAAGTTTCGTAACTAACAACAACGCAATAAATAATGTAAAGAGATATTTTGTCAAGAATTTCAATGGTCCTGAGTAACAAAGATTGTAAAAGGGATCATAGACTGATTTTTGGCATATTCAAGCTGGTTTCTGCAGTAGCAAACTTTCTGCATTGTTAACAGACTTGCTGAAAATAAATCGTTGAAGATAAATTAAGTACAAAATTATAAATATATAAATAAAATTATATATAAAATTATAAAAATTATAAATATAAATATACAATAGGCTAACTTTAGGTTTGCACATTCAGCTCTTGATTTGGCTATCTTGATTTGACTGATTAAGGCTTGCGCCGAAACGTTTACACGAAGTTGTATTTTTTTGAGTTTCTAATTAAGTACATAAATATAAATTAAGTGTTAAAATATCTTGAAAAAGCATAAATCCTCTGCTTTTCAGGCGACTGACCTCATAAAAAACACTGCACGAAATTTCACTTCAGTCATTTTTGCCATCCTCTGCCCCCTCAACGATATTGATTTGCATAAATAGTAAACAGATATCAAGAAAGGCATATCGGCTGCTTTGTTGTGCAATTGACAAAGAAAAATGAGATCTTACACGAAATCAACATGGTAGGAGGGAAACGGGAGCTCTGGGCAAAAATATGCGAGTTCGGTCTTGAATTTTTAGCAGAGATTATAGCAAAATTCAACTAGTATAGCATCAATGTTTTTCCTCTCACTATGAGAGCCTGTATCTTTATCAAGCATTCTGTCTTTTGTTCTGTTTCTTCTATTAATGACAGCTCATTGATAGGTCCCTAAGATTTGACAAATTAGAGTAAAGCTTCCATGCCAAATTTGTTATAAATAAATGCTATCTTACAAACCTTCGCAATAATTGTCTTCACTCACTTTAAAGTAAATGGACGGAGCCATATGGAGGTATTATATAAAATTTACAGCAAAACGCCTTTGCACGCTATTGATCCTATATACTGATATTATTGATATTACACAATGGCCACGCACATGGCAAAATCATCAAAATACAATAGGCTAACTTTAGGCTTGCACATGCAGCTCTTGATTTGCCCGTCAACTCACTTATAAATATCCAAATGCGCTTAGCACGAAAGCTTTGTTCTGATTTATCATAGACCATGCCTTTTAGGTAGGTGCATTGGCAGTCTATTTTAGGCAGTAAAATCAACTTCTTATTGGTAATTCAATGCTATAAACAGTGAGCACAAAACAAGTAGCCCTACGGCAAAAAAGTTTTGAAAAGCTTTCTAAAATTTGTTTGATGAAATTTATATGGTAATAAGTATAACAGAAAATAAATCAAACCTTTGAACTTTGAATGCATTTTATCTGATATACATAACGTATGTTATTTAACATCAATGCAAATAAATGAAAATACTTAAGGAACATGTAAGCTCTGTCGTAACGTACCTCTTGGAACATGTAGGCTCTGTCGTAATAAATATCTGCATTATTTGGTGTGAATTTGATTGCCTGCAGAAAGAATAGTAAACATGAAGAATATGACAGCACAAGTCATCGGGTGGTAGGTTGGCCTGGTGGATAGAGTTCTCGCCATCTGTGAGAAGGTTGCAATTTCAATCCCGTGACTAGCCGTCTGGGGTAGTACTACCGCTCATCCTAAAAAGGCCGGTATATGCTTTTTCTCCTTGCAGAATAGTTTGAAGTTGTCCGATAAGAAGCCAGCAGGAGTTGTCTAGTTGGCTTCGGTAATTAAACTTTTTTCATTTGATATTATTTATACACAAATCAACCCTTCAGCAAATTAAAATATATAACATCAATTTGCAATCACAAAAACTTTAAGAATAAAATCTACAGCCCTATAAAACTTAATCATTGCTGTTCTTCCAGGGAGTTGTGATTAGAGTCTAGCTCTTTAGATGCTTTTTAAGTTGTTTTTAAACCGATCAAGTATCAGTAGCTCACGATTTTTGGCAACAGATCGTGACAAAAACTTGCAGATAAGATTGCCAAGATAGAATTATATTTCATTTCATTTTTTCATTTTCAATTATTTATACACAATATCCCTTCAGCATAATAAAACTACAAAAAACATACAATGCAATTAATCAATATATTTATATAAACAAAAAGAAAAACATCGAGGGCTAAAGATTATATTGCTGTTCTCCCAGGGAGTTGTGTTTCAAACTGCTTTCAGCTCATCAAATGTATTTTTAGTTGTTTTTTGAATCGGCACAATGTAGGTAGTTCCCTGATATTTAAAGGGATTTCATTCCAGACCTTAAGAGCTGAATAGGAAAATCCTTTTTTGGCATACTCCAGATTGTACCTTGGAATCTGAAGATCTCTACAGAACCGCGTGTTATAACTGCAGTATTGGGATCTTTGTTGAAATTTGTTCCAGAGATTTTCCGGGCTGAGTCTGTTCATGATCTTATAGGCCATAACTGCACGATCAAACGTGACAAGTTGTCCAACCTGAAGGAAATTATTCGACCATTCATCTTTTATCCTGGACGTATCGATCATGGAAATGGCTCTGTTTTGAAGACGTTGAAGGGACCCCTTTCTTGAATTAGAGAGGCTACCCCAGATTACATCTGCATATCGCATGTGACTTTCTACAAGAGCACGATATACATTGCTTAACTGAGATTGTGGGAGGATGTTCTTCAATTTTTTTAAAGATGCGAGTTTTGAGTTTTTTTAAACCTTTGACAGTTTTGAATTGTTCTTCCCAGTTAAGCCCTTCGTCTACAATGACTCCAAGTGATTTGGTTTTTTCACTCGTTTTATATCTGAACCATTCAGTCTCAATGTATCGTGTATCTCCACTTTATTAGTTTTACGAGGGTGCCCAATTACCATATACTCTGTTTTTTGTGGATTGGCACTTAATTTATTTATCCGCATCCATTCAGAAATATGGGTCAACTCCTCTTGAGCCTTATGAACAAGTTCTTCGACATTCTTTGATGTTAAGGTCACGTGAGTATCATCAGCATACATACCGGCCTTTGAGACTTTCAAACATTTTTCAAAGTCATTGAGGTACATTATGAAGAGAAGGGGGCCAAGACAGGAACCTTGGGGAATGCCACATGTAACTGTCATAGGCCTTGATTCATAACCGTTGGCGGCACAGTACTGCTTTCTGTTTTCAAGGTATGATTTAAACCAGTCTCCGGAAAGTTCTCGAATACCGTATTTCCTCAATTTTTCTAACAAAATCTTATGGTCAACAGTATCGAAAGCCTTTTTGAGATCTAGGAATATTGCTAAATTAAAGTGCTTGTGGTCAATATTCTCAT